>QKWP01000558.1:10213-33265 GCA_003550325.1 Gigaspora rosea
AAAAAAAAAAAAAAAAAAAAAAAAAAAAAAAAAAAAAAAAAAAAAAAAAAAAAAAGAGAAAGGAGAAAAAGTGAGAGGAGGGTAAAAGGAAGAGGTGGTAAAAGGGAAAGGGAATAAAAATCGTTCAAAACGGCTTTTTTTTTAAAATTTTTTTTTTTCCTGTGCCAGTTTTCTTTACTTTGTCTTTGTCTTTATTTTTAACATACTTTTTTTTGAAATTTTATTTTTTTTTTTTTACCTGGTGATCTGAGATGAAATTTTTGTAATGTAGTCAAAACACTGTGTAATCGTTAAAGATCTGTTAATCGTTATATATCATTGTGGTCAAAACACTGTGTAATCGTTAAAGATCTGTTAATCGTTATATATTGTTTTAAATAATTTTGATTATAATCGATTTGTAGATATATAACGATTTAATATAGAAAATGATATATATCGATTTAGATATATATCGATTTTTAGCCAGTTAATCAAAGATATTGTTATTTTTTAATCGATATAAACCGATTAACTGTTATATATCGATCAATATCTATATATAAATTTCCTGATGTTTAACTATTCTATCTATGCGCAACTATACATATACTTATATAAATTACTTAATTATGAATAAGATGGCTTGTATTGCTTTGTTTACACTTAGCAACATCTATAGAGTTCACTTCGCTTATCCTGTAGTCGTTTGCTACAGCTGTCGCCTTCACTCTACTCCTATTTCCTAAGCCAATCCTAACTCTAGCACTAACTCTAACTGTAACTCTAAAACTAATTTTCTATTTCAACTATATCAAAAATCAAAGAACACAAAAATCTAACGTATAGTATAACGAACAAATCAAATACAACGTGAAAAAAAACTAACACCAATGACAAACATATCCAGTAACTATACATGAGGACAAAAGCATTTCGGGTTCTAAAACCCGAAATTAAAATTTGAAGATGAAATTGTTTTTGATCTATTTTACTTAAAAGACGAAATTATTTGATACTTTTTTTAAATAAACGAAATTATAAGGAACATATCTATATAAATTTTATTGGCTCTTTCTTATAAAAAATTTTAATTTTCTTTGATGAAAACAAAATAGGCCTTTTTCAAAAATCAATTTCGGTGCCATCACTACTAGTAACGCGTCAAAAAGCATAACGATAGCGACCTATCCTGAACCTGTAAAAAATTAGCGCTGCACAAACACGCAACTAAAAGCAAAAAAAAAAAGAGAAATGAATGCTTAGCCTTAGCTATACAGTTAAGAAACCCAATACCAAAAGTAATGCACTAGTGACAAACTGAACAATACCCAAGACGAAAATACCCCAGTAGTGCATTATCAATGAAAGAAACTTTAAACAGACGATACTAAAGATAAAAAAACTCAGGTAACATATCAAAAGAATATGAACGACACCAATGACGGAAAAAAGTGAATGACGCCAAACTAAACAATGAAAAAAAATAATTAGCAACAAAAAAAAACATCTATTAAAGCCAAATAAAAAAAATATGAAACTAAACTACCACCATTGAAAGAAAAAACTGCATCACAGGAATCCAAATTAGATGCCACCAATGATGAAAAGGAAAGACCAAACTAAAAGACACCAATAATGAAAAAACTGGACAGTACTAATAACGAAAGAAGCATATCAACAAAATGGATGATAATCTAAAACTAAAAAAATAACAAAAATAAATATTAGCACTGTCCAGTGTTTAAAATTGGCATGCACACGATGCACATGTGCACATATATATTTTTATGTGCATAAAGTTTTAACAAGTTAAGTGCGCAAATGTGCATCTAAAATTTTATAAAAATAATGCACAAAAAGTTATGCGCAACAAAAATTTAAATTTTTATGCACAAAAAATTATGTGCATGAGAAAACTTTAAATTTCAATGCACAAAATATATTAATAATATATATTAACAATAATGATAATAACTTGTAATTTGCAAATCTACTACTTTTCTAATTTAAACAATTACTATCATTATTACTATAAATAATACAGTAATATATGAATAATCGATAGTAATTGTTTGTAAATAAACAGAAATAAAATAGGGTAGCTGCATGATGCAGTCATGCTAAAACCAGTAACATACTAAGTATGATATTACAGATTATTTTTATTTTAATTATTGAAGTTGATGCTAAATTGAGGCCATTAAATAATAAGTATGATCATATGAAATTCTAGTTTGGTAGAAATAATGCTTTTTTTATTAATTCATTTTAAGAAAGTCTCAAAAATGTAGTAATAATCCATGACAAACCATTACGATAATGTAATTATAGAATATTCGCACGCAACAATTAAGCAAACAAACTGGCCATATATCCTCAATCATGTAGATGATTAAAAATGTTACAGATTTCTAGAATATCAAAGTAACTACTATTATAAATTTTGAATAATCTAAAATATCATAATGTGTAGGTAAGGGCAGTGTCATTAATCACCTGATTATTTTTTATCAGAGGCCTACCCCCTCCCTCTTCCTTAATATATAAATAGTCAGGTTCTTATATATAATTTTAACTTTTTTTACCCCCCTCCCCCCCAAAAAATCACCTGATTTTTGTTACTTCCCTAACCAATTAAAATATTTAAATGAATAAACTATAAATTTGATGGACAATTTTCATATTAATATAATTAAAGAGTGAATTCATATTTCACAGCAGCAATATTATAAGAACATGTGTGATAAAGATATATGTGCATGAAAAAATTTTTTTTATATGCACACATGTGCAACAGGTTGGTTGTTTGTGCACTTAACACCTTTTCAATTCTTGCACACTGTGTATATAGTTTTAGATCTGAATTTTAAACACTGGTACTGTCTAAAATAATAATAAAAAAAATAAAAAATAAAAAAAAATTAAATAACTTATCTTTATACCTGCTCTGTGTAACTGGTGATTATCGCTACCGGTTATTTAAAGTAAATACTTTTTCAAAAATATTTTGCCAATAACTTTTGATCCAGTAATCCAAATGAAATGAAATTGGTACTAATTAACTCCTCTTACCGAAATAAATCGAATGGTACCAAAATCATTAAATCTGAACTACTAAATCAGAATTTAGACAAATTTTTATAAAAAAATTATATTATATTTTTTTGACCTTCCCTCCTCTACTTATTAGAAAAAATGTTATATTTCATCCGGCCCTCCCTTATATATACTGTATGTTATTTATAGATGCCCTTATGTTCACAGGCTTAAAGATACAAAATAATGTTAATTTAATTTTGCAAAAAATATGATTAAGAATTTTGATAAATTTAGCAGGTTGCGATATCGCAGGTTAATATTTAAAAAAAAATTAAAATGTTTATTAGTTAGAGTTAGGAGAGGGCCAGAAATCAGCTGATTTCCTAGGGGGGGGGTCTGAAAAACTGGAAATTTAATATGAAGACCTGACTAAAATAGGGGGGTCAAAATTTTGGCCAAAATCAAATCAGCTGATTCCTGGCAGTGCCCTTAGGGAATTAATACTAGGAAAATGGGAACCATTTAAAGTCTGAAGGACAAATATAAAATATTACACTGATCTAGCCAATAACCATCAGTTTTCTATTGTTTTGATTGTTTTTTTATGTTACACCTGATCTAGCCAATCAGGATTCAGAATTTGCTAACACACGGACATCGGGTGTACTATTGCTCTACCTGTGAGTGTCCTTCAGACAATTAGGTTAGAGAGTGCATATATATATATGCAAAATTAAGCACTAAAAAAAATTTAATTAGAAGCCAAAGACTAGATTGCATAATGTAATTTCAAGTTATTGATTTTTTTTGTAATTTTTTCTAATTTTTCATTCGTTTTGTTACACAAGATCCTGTGATCTAATTGGCCAATTATATTAACCTGCAATATAGCAACCTGCGATATTTAACAATCTCCTTTGATTAATTTGGTCAAATATATCAATTTATATTGATTTATACTAAACAAACCAATTAAAATGCAGTATACATATAATGTGATCAAATAACTAAAAACTTTTACTGCTGATATTAATATCTGTTTTGGTTGTTTGCTTTTCTGAAACTTTCCAACAATTTGGATTGTCCAAATTTATATTGCCTGGTCCCTAATTTTTATATATAAAATATGAAAATTGTTATAACTTAACAACAAATAATTTTTAACAAAAATCTGTCTTACAGATTTGTTACTATTTGTCTAAACTACAGTACAATTCTGTTAGAACAAATTTTTTATTTATTATAATTTTAAGAAGTTATACAAAAAAAAATAATGTTTTTTTTAACCAATTAAACTTTTTTATATAAAATTAGCCAACCAAAATTGGTTAAATAAGATGTTTTTTGCTGTCCCGTACTGTATCTAAATTTTTCGTAATGTTAGACGGCATTACAAATCGATTTACCTATGATTTTTGACCCAAAAATATCGTTTTATACATTATCGATGCATTCCGCGCCCCTGCCCTAGGGGCATGCCCATGCCAACCCTACATATAATGCTGTGCATTCATAATTATGACATAATTATTACAACATTTTTATTTCACAATTCTGCATTTTGCAGATCAAAAGTCCATTATATCGAGAGTGACATGTAATAACGATGACGATAGTTCTGCATGCATATTTTTTAAGTTGATTAGTTTATTTTCATAATCTGACTGCAATTCTGGAACACGAGTCGATCAATTACCGAGTCAATAAGTTACCTACATCGGCCGGCATCAAAAACTTATCAATTTCGGTCACCGATTTTTCAGTGTTTTAGAATTTATAAAACAGCTGTAAACAAAAAAAAATTTTTTTTTTTGATTTTTGGAGTGGAACGGTGTACTAATTTAAGGTGATGTCCGGCTAATTAATCATAAACTAACCATTAACGTTTCACGTATAAATTTAAAATTGCTAAAAAATTTTTATTTCAAATTTGAGCCTATCGCTATGGAACGTCGCCGTTTTATTACTACGTATTGTAGTAAGGGGTTTAAAATTTATATGTATGAAATTTAAAAAGGTCGGGTCTATTTAAAGTTTCATGTTACTGTATGAAACGCAATTATACATTAAAATATCAGATATGTATGACCTAATTTCGCTAAAAACTTTATATGTATAGACTTTGTTTCACTTACAAAGCCTCCGAAAATATATTTGTACTGTAAAATAATAAAATTATTTTGATGGGTTTATTTGTACGAAAAAAAAACAAAAAGCATTTTTAATCTTCATACGACAGATGATTGATTTCCACTGCATTTGTTTTACCTACTTCAGTACTTCCGTACATATTCATTTAACTTTTATTTACTCTTATTATTCCCTTATTATTTTTTTATTATATTTTCACAATGCATCAAAATTTATTAAAAAGTTATATTATAAAATCCACTTTTCCTTTTACATTTGATATAAAGAATATCGAAAGTTAAATCTTCATATGCAGAATCAGATGTATGCGTTTAATTTATTGATCTACAAGCATGAATTATATTCTTGATATATTCATAACCGCTAACCTTAACTATATCAAAAAAGTAACTCAAAAAAAAAAGTAGTTACCTGGCTTTAACGTTCCCCAAATCAGGAAATCTTATCGTAAGTTCTTATTTTTTCGTTTTTTTCTCTACAAACAATAATCAATTTGGTTTATTTTTTTTATCAATGATTAAACGATCGAATATTAAATATTTAGCTTTAACCTTGGTAGTTCTTTTCTTTTTTCATTGGGCATTAATAACAAATCGTCCAAAGTCAAGTTTCTCAACACCATGGATACTAACAGATCCTGAACTACCAAGTAAAGTTATTGGAAATCCCAATGAATTTGAGAATGTTACTGAAGAATTAGACAATGTTACTGTAGAATTAGACAGTGCCAATGCATGTTTCGTAGTTTTGATTAGAAATAGTGATTTACATAGTTTTAGGCCGACTATGAGACAACTTGAAGACAGATTTAATCATAAATATAATTATCCATATGTATTTTTAAACGACGTTCCATTTACAGAAGAATTTAAGAAATACACTAGCGCTTTAACTAAGGCAAAAACTGAATATGGTAATTACCTTCAATATTTTTTAATTTGTGAAATTTTGTTATCAATTGATTTTTGTGGTTAAAGAAATATAAATAATAGGTTTAATTCAACCTGAACAGTGGAGTGTTCCTGATCATATAGATATGGATGTTGTAAGGCAAAATATGAAACAAATGGAGAGAGAAGGAGTCTTGTATGGTGGTAGCTTACCTTATCGTCATATGTGCAGGTAAAAAAAAAAAAAAAAGTCAATCAATTATTATGAATATTTTTTAAATTATGTCGTTTTCAAATAACATTTATAACATTTTTTTTAACGTGTAAAAATTTTATTTAGATATGAATCCGGATTTTTTTTTCGACACGAGTTATTAGATAAATATGATTATTATTGGCGGGTTGAACCAGGAGTTCAATTTTTTTGTGATATTGACTTTGATCCGTTTGTATATATTAGAGATAATGATATTAAATATTGTAATTATTATTATATATTTATATTTTTTTTTATTCCATATTATTTTTCATTTTTATTTTTATAATGCTAATGAATAATTTTCAATTTTTGTTAATTCTAGCTTTCACTGTTTCTCTATATGAATATCCGAAAACTATACATACACTTTGGGATGCTGTTAAAGAGTTTGCTATAGCTTATCCTGAATATATTGAAAATGATAATTTAATGGAATTTATATCAAGTGATAATGGAAAAACTTATAATTTGTATGCATATATATATTCATTAAAATGTCATGTTTATTCTTTACCTTATATATATATTTTTATTCAATTTTTTTTTTTTTAATATCAATTTAGGTGTCATTTTTGGTCAAACTTTGAAATCGCTGATTTGAATTTGTGGAGAAGTGAGGCATATTTGAAATTTTTTGATTTTCTTGATAAAAAAGGTGGATTTTTCTACGAACGGTTAGTTTAAAAATATATTTTTTTTAATGGATAATCTTTGGGCGGAAATATTATAATATCTATAATATTTTATAATATTTATATCTTATATCTATAATATCTATAATATTTATAATATTTATAATATTTATAATATTTAAATTTTTGATATTTATTATAGGTGGGGTGATGCTCCCGTTCACTCAATAGCTGCTGCACTCTTCTTAAAGAAACATCAAGTGCATTTTTTCAAAGAAATTGGATATAAACACGAACCTTTCATGCATTGTCCTAGTGAAGAAGAATTGCAATTAAAATGTCATTGTAATCCTTCTGATAGTTTTGGTAAGTCTTAATAAAATGTCTTTATAAAAACTTTCGTTAGCTTTTTTGTTCTAATTCAATCTAATCATTTTTATACTTTTGTTTTTACAGATTTTCAGGGATACAGTTGTACTAAAAGGTGAGTATTTTACATGGTCACTATTGATTTAAATTCTATAGTTTTAATTCCCTATTAACGTATTACTCAATATAATTTTACCAGATTTCTTGATTTAGTATCAAAATGAAAGCTTCAGGATAATAATAAATAATCTTTAAAAAATTATCTTTTCTATTGTTAGTTTAGATTAATAATAATAAAAAATATATACTATTAATAATTTGTTATAAGTCAAACAGATACAAATTACATCATACGCATTGCATCATACGCATTGCATCACATGCATTGCATCACAAAATGTATCATTAAAATCTTTCAATAACTTTTATTAAGATCAAATTAAGAGATACGAAATTTATTAAAACATTTGAGTTATTAAAAATCTCAATGCAAATTAATAAAATATAATTATATAAATATTGGCACACAAAGTATTTTAAAAATTTAAATACATATATAATTTTGTTCTATATAAAATTTTTTTTTTGATAATCAAATTGTTGTTATCGTATGTTCAACATTATGAGTTTGCTAATGTTTTCATAGTTTGAATTACTTCTTCAGGTGAAGAAACATGCCAACTTGCTAATGTCTTTTTGGTTGGAGGTCCAATGGTAACTGTGAAACATTCTAAATCATTAAAGTCAGGTGTTCTTTTCAGTACTCGAAACATATCTTCATCTGTCCTGTCATCACCCGCACAGAATACGAAATCTACTTCCTGCATGCCTGTCAACAAACGCTTCACAATTTCACCCTTAAATCAAAGCATTATGTCAATTTTTTTTTAATTGTCAATTGAAAAAAAAAAAATTCACTAACCTTATTAATTAATGTTGGACGAACTTCAAGATTTTTCTTTCCTAACAAAATTTCTACCGGTAATTTAGGTAGAATCGCACCTTCCAGATGATTTTGACATTCTTTAGCTTGAAATGCACTAATTAAATCAATTAACATATTCTAATAATAAGTATTTATATTAATTTAATTTAATTAAATTAAAAGTGTAATGATATGAAATTACCCATATTCTGGATCTGCCTGTCGATAATGCCATGTAATTGAAGAACGTTTACGTTCAATAGATGAACCCTGTGTACGTTCTGTGAAATAAGTAAAAATTTCTTCAACATCAGTATACCAACTCATATCAATATCTTCGGTAAGATTGGACCATTTATCGCTTTCAGGGTACTTGAGGAAACAACCATGCTCTGCACTATAAAATTCATTTAACATAATTCATTAAAATTTTGTTATTAATTTTATCCATATATCTTAAAGCTAAGTACCTGAAACCAAGTTTTTTGATACTCCCAAGCCACTCTTCCAATACATTCTGACCACGCCCAGATACTATCCATACAGTATTCTTTGGATCTTCCGTGAGTTTTTGCAAAGCTTCGAGCATCTCTGGTGGAGGTACTGCTTGACTCGGCGTTTTTACAATTGGTGTAAGTGTACCCTTTAGTAAAAAAATAAAAATAGATTGAATAACTATAAATTCGTTGTTAAACAGATATAAATAATAAAAGTACATACATCATAGTCGAATAACAATAAACGATTTTTAGACTGTTTATATTTTGTCAATAAAGATTGCACATCAAGAGAAGGAGTGGTATTTGTTTGATTACTACTAGTTAAACATTGAACAAGTTCTTTGATAAAAGACTTTGCCCAAAATTGAGCAGTATGTATAGTAACATGTCTGTATAATTGCTATAAGAAAGAATAAATAATAATAATTATTATTATTATTATTATTATAATTTTTTGAAAATAATTTTTTGAAAATAATTTTTTGAAAATAATTTTTTGAAAATAATTTTGAAGAGAGTGAACTAAAAAAGAATATACCAGATGTTTATTTTGTTTTTCTTCATTGCTCATAGTAAGAGCATCATTTATGGCCTTAGCTACGCCACTATAATCCCACGGGTTTACCATAATAGCAGCACCCAAAGAACCAGCCATTCCAGTAAATTCACTTAAAATGAGTGGACCATAATTTTCTTGTTGACACATGATATACTCTAAAGAAGTAGTATTCATGCCATCACGAACAGAAGTAATCAAACCTATATCAGCAATACTTAAAAGAGCAAAATATTCATCTTGCTCAATTAGACTATGAAGATGATGAACTGGAGTATATTCGAGTGAACCATAAGTGCCATTTATTTGAGCAATAAGTTCGGCAACTCGACGCTCAAGTTTCGGGGATTCAGTAAAAGAGGGTGAAGTAACTTGAATCAGAACGACCTAAAATAATAATCAAAATATATATATAAAAAAAAAAATGAAAATAAAAAAATAAAATAAAAAAAAAACAAAAATAGTTGTTAAAATAACATAAGCTTATATAAGAAAAATAATGACCTTATTTTGCCATTCCGGATATTCAGATAAAAACTTTTCAAAAGCATGTAATTTTTGAATTACACCTTTAACTAAATCAAGTTTATCTCTACCAACAATAATTCTTTTTCCTGCGTGCATTTCTTTGAGAGCAGCCATTTTTGTAGCAACATCAGGACTTTTTCTTTGTTCTTCAACTCTTTCAGCATCGATGCCGATCGGAAAAGGACCAACAGATACTAATGAACCTTTAGCATCTACACCACTTGGAGTGGATTCATAACCAAGGATACGCGTACAATTGCTTATAAAATGTCTTGCATAAGAATATGTCTAAATATTTATTAAATAAAATATATATATATATATATAATAATAATAATAATAATAATAATAATAATAATAATAATATTTGATTATAATAATGAAAATAAATATGAAAAGAATGAAATAATTAAACAATACCTGAAAACCAATTTGGTTAGCACCTAGCATACCATCTAATACTTCCTTCCTTTCTTCATATTAATGAAAATATTCGAATGATTAAAAAGCAAGATTTTAAAAAATGAACATAATAGAAGAAAACTTACGCGGTAAACACCTAAAGATTTCCGAACTTGGAAAAGGAGCATGAATGAAGAGACCAATAGCGGCATCAGGAAGCGCGTTACGTAACATACGAGGTATCATCAAAAGATGGTAATCATGAATCCAAACTATAAAATATTTTTAAATAAATAAAATTTAATGAATAACATTTTATAATAATTAAATAATGAAATAATAATAATAAATAAATATATATATATATACCTAAACTATCAGGGCTATAAATTTCTTTAATTTTGTCGGCAAATGCTTGATTCACGGCACAATATTGTAGCCAATTATGGTTTTCCTGACGACCATCCGTCGCGGTATCCCATAAAATATAATGAAACAACGGCCATAATACTATGACACGACAATCAACAAAACAAGAACCTAAAATCGGATAATTGGTAAAATCAACACGCGTAAGCGCATCACGTACCAGTTTTACAAAAACCCTCATAATGGCCGTGATGTAGTTCATCCTCAAGAAATACCGGCACAACTTTTTTTTTCAATAAAAAGCACTCAACACTTTTCTTAAGTTCTTCGGTATAGCTACTATACTCAATTGGTTTGTCTTCAGCGTCAGAAATTTGACCTACGAAACCAACGTAATAGCTATCCCAATCTTTATCTAAAGAATGAATTCCGGCGTAAAGAGCCGAGTGACCCCTTCGTTGTTTTAGAGCCCAATTATAAGTGGTAGTACCATCTTCAGAAGATTTCGGAGGTTCTGACATATAAACTTCATAAGGGATCAAATGAGTCATGTTAAAGACTCGGGTATATTTTGAATCAGCAGAAATACTAGCCCCATTGGAAATCGTGACGACTGAAGATTTAACAAATTGTGAAGAAGGCATATTTTTTTTAAATAATAAATTATTATTCGTCTCGATATTTAAAATATAACTTATATATATATAGATATACGTATGTATATATGTATATATATATATTTGAAATTTGAAATAAAAAAAATGCTTTTACAAATTATGATGCAACAATGATGTTTTTTTTTTTTTAAAGGGGGCGGTATTTTATGGGTTTCATTTGACTATTGCATCAGAGTTATCGTTATCGTCTCTTAGAT
This sequence comes from Gigaspora rosea, assembly GCA_003550325.1. Classification (NCBI taxonomy): domain Eukaryota; kingdom Fungi; phylum Glomeromycota; class Glomeromycetes; order Diversisporales; family Gigasporaceae; genus Gigaspora; species Gigaspora rosea. The sequence continues at coordinate 21,690 of QKWP01000558.1, forward strand.
ATCAAGCATATCAAGCATATCAAAAAGCATATCAAGTAACGGTTTCATTAACTATCCATACCTGGTATATGGAAATTATAGATGTCAGAAACTAAACTGTCCTCTAATATCTTGTACAACAAATATTAGAAAATTTAAAATACAGGTTATTTGAAATTCTTATCTTTAAAAAAATCCACATATGAATAATCTACAGAAATAGTCACAAGTCAAATTTTATATTAAACTTACTATATATAACTGTAAACTGTAACGATTTTCATATCTGATATAACTAGTTTTTTTTATCACGCCTTGAGATAACTAAACTATTATCAGCGCAATTTGTTCTTATTCAATCATTTTAATTTTATTAATTTATCACAAGGACGCGAAGATTAAGCATAGCAATAAAACAAGTCTCAAAATATAAATAAAGATCGATGGCTCAATATCAATATTATTAATCAAATATTTTCACTTGAAATGGAATCTTTTTTTTTTTTCATTCATTGGAAATCCGTGAATTATCATGGTTTAATCTTATCTAAAATAATGTACCAAAATAGGTCCATTTATTTCAATTAATTAAGTCTGAAATTGATGATGGTAACTAACAAATTACGATACGGAACCTCCGTAATCGACAATCCACATTATTCCGTGATCTTTTAATATTATAATTAATAAATTACGGAGCATTCCCCATATTCGTAAATACATTCCTGTGGTACAATACACGTCTGTACGTAAGGCTACAGATACCTGCAACGTAGGCATCCAGAAATGTTCATAGCATTACCCAAAAATAACGCCCAAAAATAACGCCCGGGGGGCATAAGATATTCTTAGCATTATTTCATTATCTTTCTTCATTTAATTAAACTAATTTCAATTCGTACATATAATTTATGTAAATAAATCATCTCGACAAATTAAGCATTCCACCCTTTTAGACCCTAGTAACATTATTTTCCTATAACAATAATTCTTAATAGCAAATCCCCACGAATTATATCAACTTATTATAATGAATAAATGCAAACGTACGTATGTACAAAAGCATTTCTTTGTTGACCATATAATATCGTTGACATGACGCTTTAAAATGCAGAGGTAACCAAACATGTTTGGAGCTTCGTATTCGTTATTTGAATATTCGAATAAACTATCAGTTATTACAAATAATTTTCATTATACCCTGGTCACTATAGTGTCACTATATCAAGATCACAATGCACAAGACATAGCCTTACAATGAGGTGATTCACATGATCCAGATAATTCAACGCGCGCCATAAATCGTCTTTTATATATGGCATGTTAAAGTCGGGTGAGGTAAAAGAACGTATGATCTTAAAAATTTAATTAAGCTTTTCAATAATCTTCGGATTACATATCAGTGAATTAAATAAAATAAACTGACTTATAATTTCTAAACTCATAAAACTGTTTTTATAAAAAAAATCGTGTTAAATCACCCAAGTCACGCCTCCGGCGAATTGCTTTGTATTATATAAAATAAAGTTTTGACCATTTACCGTAACAGTATAAGTGGAAATTTCATGTCCTTATTCGTCATGTGAATATTCAATCATTGGCTGCTTCACACATAGTAACTATATATATATTATTAGCTGCTTCATGTACCAGAATTATAAGATCAGGAACGTAGAATTTACAGTACGTAGCATGAAATCTTTAACCAACATGTTATTTTGAGTTATGGTTCAAATTATTTGAAGACTACAATATTTATATAGGATTGTGTTATGAAAATTACAATCTTACAATACATGTAAGTTTCAGTAAATCAAATTTCGTAACCAGTTTTATAAAAGTTCGGCCAGCATTATTGCATCATGTGATTTGTAAACGAAAATTTTTTGGAAAAAACTACCGACACAGCAGCACGTGACTTATCGACACAGCAGTGGCCCGAGTTAGGGTTAGGTTAGGGTTAGGTTAGCATGTATTTTAGGTAATGCTAGTCATTGCTGTGTCGATAAGTCACGTGTGTGCTGTGTCGGTAGTTGTAGGGATACCGCGGATCTGCGATAGCATAATATGCGCATAATTCAGATTTTACCGCAGAAGCATATGCGACTGCGATATTCGCATATCAAGATGAATTTCGCATAATTAATAAAGCATAATCTGCGCATAAATGGCCGGAATTAAAGATCGAGTAATATCGGGTTCCTATTGGACGCAGCATTTGATTGTACGAAACATAAATTTCATAAATTATCAGATTTGAAATTTCAGAATGTTAAGTAATAAAACATATCGTTAAAGTAGTATAAAAATTTAATAAGAAACATATATTAGGACACAAGGTTAATTTTCGTTTTGCATAACATGGTGTTCCAAAATTTCAGTTGGCTGGTCGGATATTTTTTTTTTTAATCTACTGTAAATTAATATGCTCATGTTCACACTCAGAAAATTTTAGATTTTTTTTCGGTTCCATCGGGTAATTCCAGAAAATTAAGGTCACCATCGGGTGACACCGGAGAAAAATTAAATAGCAAAAAATGGAATAATTGACATGATTGAAATTTAAAAAAAAAGGTCGGCGGGTTATGCAAAACGAAAAATTAACTTTGCGTGGCCTTATACTAAAATTTTGTTTGTTTGGCGCAAAAGACAGTTTTGTAAACACGACTCTTTTCGTAATTTTATATTACACAGATTTTGTGGTTTTATTGGTAAGTTATTGATGAGGGTTCAGTACTTATAATAACGATAACGATAAAAATCATATTTCTATCTGATCCGCATAATCTGTAGCATAATTTTAAAAAATTTATCGCATAATTCGCATAATTCGATGTGTAGAGCAGGCAGAAATTGGGGCTTGTCGCAGCAGAAAATTAGGATCCCTAGGTAGTTGTTCCCAATTTTTTTTGATCTCAATTATAAATCATGTGACAATTAATTGCAATTTTTTCGAACTCAATTAATTGATTGGTGGCGCAACAACAATTGCCAATTAGCCTATAAAACAAAACCTAATATGATAATTACTTCAGTTTATTGTGATATAGATATACTAACATTGGTATGTATAGTCTTTTTGAGCAATATTACGACTTATTATGTAGTAATTAACTTTGGATCATCAGGAGCTGTAATCTATTCATCTGAACTATATTTAAAAATCGGTACTGTATGTAGCGGCATTACTGTAAAAGAAATTGATTTTTTTAATTGCAATTATTTCGTCATTTCAATTATGATTATTTTAATTGATTTTAATTGTATGACGTATGACAAAAATTAATTTAAATTGATTTTTTGTGAATTACTTACATTTCATATACGTAATATTTATGACGAATGATTATTATTTATTACGGAAAGTAAATTTTAAACTCACTAATCTGCTGATTTTTGTGTATATAAATTTCTTATTATTACGTAAAAAATTAAAGGAAATATTCGGAAATCATGCATCTCTATATAGATACGCATTTAACGTTAAAAATTGATTTATATATATATATGCGTAGTATATAAAATGCAGTACGAATATATAATCTATAAAATAAAATTAAAAAATACAGTCTAGAATTTTTTTAGTAATTTTTTTTCACGCATATATTTAGTTAGAATTTTGAATTAGAATATAAATGCAGACTTATGACATCACTTAATTACGTCTCATGTAAAAAAACCGGTTTTTAAACATAAAACGTAATTGAATCGTAACTAGTGACGTAAATAAGTTTGTGTCTATAGTATAAGCTAAAGTTTACTGTAGAAAGTAAACTATCTATGCGTATTAATTGCTAGAAGAATAATTAGAGCTAGAAAATGGGTTTGGGTCATAATACCGACAAACAAAATCCCGACAGGTCATAATTCTGACAAAAAATTCCGACAATAAAAATCCCGATGTTAAAAATCCCGACAGTCGAATTTTTAGTTAGGAGTATCCCAAATATCGATATGAAAGCCGTAGTCCAATCACGTTATATAGAGCCAATAAAGTTGTTATTTTGGTCGGCACGGATCAAAAGAGAAAAATGAAGTGTTTAAACCTATCTTTTGGGCATTAATAAAAAATGTCGGGAGGTCAATTCTACTGTAAAACAAGGCTTAACCATAATTCCAAACTAACCTTACCCTTACTTTAATCAAATAGTCAAAACCAGTGTTGGCAAATAGAACAATAGAACAAAAGCTCAATTTTTCGTCTTTATATTAAAGAAAATATAGCAAATTTAAGATATTTTGATATTTTAATTAATAAAGTTTAATACTACAAATTCCCAATAGAATTACAAACCAATAGAACAAACAATAAATGTGACAATTCTGGTCAAACATGGCTTTAAACCCCCAGCTTTGGTTTATCACACGGCTAAATAGATTGGGATTTTGGTCCGCACCCCTGGAAGATCACTAGAATGCTTTCAAATGGCGCAGCAAATTTTAGTTACTATTGCCATTGATATATGCCGTTTTCTAGCCATGACAAAAAAACAAGGTGTCAGGTATACATGCTGGCAAAACCCGGACAAATTCCAAATAATAAAAAAACAATTGCTATTTATAAAAGATTAAATCAAATAAATAATCTTAATATTTTGTAAATATATTATTTATAACTATAAGAATATATATGATTTGTTTAAATAAAGATTATTAATAAAGTTTTTGAGATATTAGTAATACTAGAATTTGGGATTTGGGATTTGGGATGACGGACAAATCCCAAACTATAGTAAGTCGGGATTTTGCCAACATGTATAGGTGTCAGGCCATTCGACTTCCGAAGCATCTGATCTGACTCAGAACAATAAAAGATGTCACATAAATAAAAGAAAAAGACATATAATTAGGGGTTAGAAAAGAAAGAATTTTTTAATTTACATTGAAAATGACTTTATAAGCTTGCTATTTGTGTTTTTTATATTGCACCAATTCCTGGATTTTTGATTGGTAGACGCCAATTCGGAATGACGTAAATCATAACCTGACTAGTGGGTTAGTGATGTCCAAAAAATTTTATTATCTATAACTTATTTTTACATTCTCTCTTCATTTCTTTAAGGAGTAACAAAGTTAAAAGCTTCTTTTAATATTTCTCTTTCTTCTTCCAATTTAAATAATTTTGCCTGAAATCACCAAATTTTAACAAATTTTACTAATAAACCTGCTAACCGATGTACTAAGTAAAAGTGCTTGGATTGTAATTTTGCTATAATATTAGTTGGCAGTACTAAGCTATTGTAATGATAACAAAAGACTGAGGCATGATCTTATCTTAAAAATCAAAAAAAAATATTATATACTAATTGTTCAATAAATTCAATATAAAAATTATAATTTTTATATTGGAGGGATAGCTAAAGCTATGTACTATATGATTGTTTGAAATTTTAGTTAAAATTAGATTAGAGCCTGTTTAGCATTAGGATCAAAATTAGGATTAAAACAAATATATAGGTAAAATTGGCTTTCTGGCATTTTTATTAATGATCCAGGGCAGGTTTAAACTGCTATTTTTATGTTTTTGTATTTTTTTGTATTTTGTCTTCTTTAGACTAATTTGTATAACCAAAATTTCGCAATTCCAGTTGGTTAATTTATACAAAAATGGCATATAGATACACAGCTTTAGACAATACAAAAATATAAATATACTTAGAGCAGGACCCCAAAATATACATAGATAGATTAGGTATTAGTTTGCTTATTTTTGGTATTTTATGCAAATTTTTTCTATTTATAGTAATTTTTTGCTTATTTTTTGCAAATCTTTCTATTTTTGATAATTTTATAATTAATCTGACCTATTTATATATATTTCAGGGTCCTTTTAAAGCAGTGTTGGGTTGAAACAGAAACAGAGCCAATGGACAGTTTAGGATAGAACTTTCTGAACATGTCCACCAAAATGTTAATATTCCAAACAATTAAAATTATAATAAGAGCTGCTTTGTTAGCCAATCAGATTATTTAATAAGCTCTTGTATATTAGATACTATCATGAATATCAAACATTGTTTAGAATATTGTCTAGGACATAAAATGTCCGGGACCTGCAATTTTAATAAAACAATGTTTGAACCCAACACTAATTTAGAGTATTAACAGATATTACATAATATTTTTGAAAATGAAATAAGCTAAAGTTTTATATTATATATATATAATATATATAACAGTTAAAGAATATATCCAATTTGATAATTTTTATTAAATAAATTTTTGTATAACATAAATTGTTGTGATCTTTTTTGAAAAATACCTTAATAATGAAGTCATAATTAATATATTTTTTTTTAACAAGTTTATTTTTTGAGTTTTGTACTTTCTTTTTATATTTAAAAAAAAACTTTTATTTTAATTTATATAAATAAATCAAGATTTTCAGCATACTACTACTTATATGAGCCTAATTTTTTTGTTAAAGTAGCAAAAAAGAAGTGCTACAAGTTTAATTATTAGAGCAAAGAAGCTTTATATAGCATCTTGCTGTTTACTAAAGAGTGCTTTTTTATTAAATAGATTTGAAATTAATGCAAAATTGATTGCCCAAAATATATATAAATAGATTAGATTTATTATAAAATTATTAAAAATAGAAAAAATAGCAGAAAAACTTCAAAAATAAACAAAAAATTACTATAAATAGAAAAGATCTGTATAAAAAAAAATTAAAAATTAGCAAACTAATATCTAATCTATCTATATATTTTGGGATTCTATTATAGTCTTTGTTTTATTTTATAGCTTATTATTTTCTCTTTTTTTTTGGTTACTTTTTCTTCAGGCAATAGCCTTTATTAGATAATATTGTTAAGAGTTAGAGTTTGCATTTGAGTTAGGATTAGTATTCAGATTATAGTTAGAATTGGCATTCAAAACACCAGTAATTGTAGTAAGTTATGTTCATACTTTACAGTCTTTTTTTTGCTATTTCAAGCTAGAATACTAAACTAAAAAACTAAATTTTTATTAAAACAGAAGTATTTATACTTATATGAGTACTCAAATATATAACATGAACTAAAAAAATATTCCAAGTACATATATTATAGAAATATAGCAGATTTTTAATATTGGCATAGTGTGAAACACCTAAAGGCTTCCCAAACTTTAAAAGCTAATAGCATTTAATATAAAATATGATAAAAAAAAATAGCCTACTATTTTGTAGTTTAACTAATTTACTACAACTTAGTGGCTCTGATTTTTTAAAACTTATTATAGATTTTTAATTGGATTAATTAATTTGTAACCGCAGTTAGGGTGGTGACATATATTACGTAATATAATTTTACTATACCCTCTACCACCCTCCCCCCTATATAAGAGCAATTTGATTGGCTATTATGAACTTCTATATTTAACGTAAGATTTCAGAGATCCCCCTTCCTTCTAAAATATTACGTAATATCTGTCACCACCCTTACTGTAACCCATCCCACCAAGCCAATCAAATTCTAAGATCAAGTATAATGTTACATATTTGAAAAAGTCAAAACAAACGTTTGTTTTGCCAAAAATTGCTTCTAAATCAAAATTTCACATATGAAACTACCTTTTGGTTTCTAACAAAAAAAAATTTCTTGCGAAATTTTAATATAACTAAAGTCCTTTCTAACCCAAAAGCTTTATACTATGACTTACTCTAACCCTAACCTTAATTGCACAGTTTTATTTTTATTGAAAATTTGGTTTAGGGGGCATCCATAAATAACGTTATATTTGAGGGGGGTCCCCAAAATATAACGATTTTCCACTATGTAGGGGGGTCCTCCAACATAACGCAATTTTTTTATTAAAATTTGTCTAAAACTTGATCCGGTGGTCCAAATTGGATAATTTTGGTACCATTCGAATCGTCTCGAGGAGAGGATTCGAATGGTACCAATTTCATTTGATTTGGATTACTAGGTCACGTTTTATTAACGAAATACTATTGGTTATTATGTTTTCTTATAAAATTACTATAAAATCAATAGTATTTCGTTAATAAAACGTGATCCAGTAATCCAAATAAAATGATTTTGGTACCATTGGATTCGTCTCATAGAGACGAATCGAATGGTACCAAAATCATCCAGATTGGACCACTGGATCATAATATATTCAAGTTTTTGTAAAATTTTATATATAAACATACGGATTTTGAAAAATTTTTTTATATAGTAGAAAGGGGGTCCAGAGCTACTATGAGGGGGTATATAACGTTATTTATGGATGCCCCCTTAGTCATATTACACCAGATCTTAGTATTTATGGTTATAAAATTTATTCTGTAACTTACGGTTACAAATCAATTAATTCTTTTTAATTTATATAAGTTTAAAAGTATATTATTTTTATATAATACAGAAAAAATTATTTCAAAATGAAACAAGTCATATGTTTTGGTTCACTGCTATTAGTTAATTTTAAAATATTTTAAAATTAATTTAAAAATTAATTTTTTAACCAATCAAAATGCAGAATTTTAAAAAACCATCAAATCTAATTATAAATTTTTGAAAATAGAACAAGTCACATAATTTTAGCCTTTAGGCATTTTGCACTGTAGATATAAGATATTTGGGTCTTTTATATTGTTATATAGTAATATGCTAGTACAAAATTAGTTAAATCCAAAATATAATAAAATTTTTCTAACATAGGTTTTTTCAGAATTACAGAATATTTAGTATAGTATGAGTGAGCTGATTAGGTATAAAATACAACTATACTATACTGATTAGCTATAATTCCTAATCTAAATTTAATTGTCTGGAGCGTAGCGACAAACTCATACTTTTACGCCCTTTGATGACTGAAATTACGTTTTTGATGCATTATAATTAAAAATATCAAAAACGTAATTGTGGCATTTTTCGGATGTAACGCCGCGTGCCTATATTTGCACATTTAGTGCAACAACAATACAGATTTTACGCGTTTGTGTCATGGGCTGATTCGAATCAATTATCCGGGTAACTAATTTATACGTATTGTAATTCTGTAATTATTAAATTTTTTTTGCATCACAATAACTGATAATCACTATTTCTGTGCAAAACCCTTTTTTTTTTATTATTATTATTATTTTGCAGTACAGAACGAACGTTTGATAGAACGTAGCGCAATAGTTAGACTGGACAGTTAGTATACGATAGTATTTTTTTTATATATATAAAAATTATATCTTGTAGTACTAACGGTTTCTTTTTAGAGCAAACGTAATACGATTGTTATACATAGTATTCTGCTGAGATGGGTCACGCTGTTGGAATATCAGAAGTTACAGAACGTTATTGAAATGGAACTGGATTAACTAGGGATTTACATAAAGCAAAATACTAGTATCAAAGGTAAATTTTATTTAAACTTAAATTTTGCACGTATTGTAACACAAATTATATAATCAATTAAATTTTATAAATAAATATTAGTAGCGAATGAATGTGAATAGCAGCATAATCTTGAAATTGAAGATAATTTGAAAAAATATTGACAGAAAATACATACCAGTTATCGTGGATTCCTTATGATGATTTTACGAAGATTGAAGAGGTAGGTAAAGGTGAATTTGCAACGGTATATTATGCTATATGGTATGATAAAACAAATTGAAAAAATTAAAAACTCAGGCAAAAATTCTTCAATGCGCGATCAAGCAAATCAAATGATCAATTACAATCACACAAACAAGCTATTTATACCAGTCGACTTTTGAATTTTCGAAACCTTCCTAAACCAGTAAATGAAGGAAACAAGAGTTAAAATAACTGCGTACGAAAGAGTTAGCCTATAATTTTTCACTTTTCTTTTTTTCAGGAATTGATTATTTCTTCAAAAATCAAAACGCAACCATTCCTGTTGCGCTTAAATTGCTTCATGAATCAAATAATTATCACAAAGAATTTATAAAAGAGGTAATCTTTATTAATTAATTTTATTAATTACCATATATACTTGTAATTTATTATGTTTATTAGTAACTTTAATATGCTATTCTTTTAATGAATAGTTAAAAACATATTATGATATCGGACTTAAAGATCCAATATTTTTAAAATGTTTCGGTACATCAAAAGACAAAACCTCTGGAAATTATATACTTGTCATGAAATATGCTTATGAAGGCAGTTTGCGATAACCGCCAAGTATTTTTCAGTAAATTTTTGTCTTTTTGGTCGGGCCATATTTTTCCAGGAAATTATTTGCAAAATTTATATACTATATCGAAATGGATTGGTTAAATTTATTGCAATGTATTGCCTTCTCAATCTCATTTCCATTCTCGACAAACTTCCTGCAGTCAAACACCCAAATTATTAAGCCTTTCCTCTCGTCCTACCAGTCCCAAAACAAACTCTAGCATCAGATCTTATTCATCGGGATTTACATAGTTGAAATATATTACAATATATTACAAAATGAATTGAAAGGTGCATATATTGCTGATTTAGAACAATATCAGCTAATATTACGTTAAAATCAAAATCTGCTGAAATTTTTTGAATTTTATCATACGTCGCACCTGAAGTTTTGAATAACCAACCGTACACTAAAGCTTCGGATATTTATTCATAAGGTATGTATAACTATGTGGGAAATTATATATCGAAAACTTGATATGTCGAAACTTGGTTTTTTTTTTTTTAAAACCCTTTCTATAAAAGGACACCGGGTGTTATAGGAACGTTCAAATCTCAAGGCTCGACTTACTACAGTATTTAATTCTAGAAACTTAGAAGTAATCTAATAATATCAGAATTGTATCCAAGCAATATATGTTACTCGAGGATCTAATAGCAGGAATGTCTTTCGATCGTTGTCTTGTATTTTCTAAAATCGAATTTAAAATGATATTAATTTACATTCATCAAATTTAGAATCAACTTAAGTTGCTTTCAAGTTTCGTACCAACTTGGGTTGCATTTAGAATTCCACCCAACCTAAGTCCGCAATAATTCCATTTCTACGTACGATAATATCAGAATTATATCCAAGCAATATATGTTACTCGAGGATCTTTGCAGGAATGTCTTCGATCGCTATCTTGTATTTTCTGGATCTATGTAAAATCGAATTTAAAATCAACATGATATTAAATTTACATTCATCAAATTTAGAATCAACTTAAGTTGCTTTTAAGTTTCGTACCAACTTGGGCTGCGTTTAGAATTCCACTTCGCAATAATTCTACTCCAACCTAAGTCCGCAATAATTCCATTTCTACGTACGATATATTAATTTTACAGTACAACACTATAAAGGATCAAAAAAGTATTAGTATGTTTTAACGAAGCTAACAAAAAAAAAACAAGAAAAAAAATAAAAAATTACTTATCTTTATTAATAAATAAAAATCAAAACTTATAATACTGTACTTTATTAAGATGATCTAAAATAGATCGTTAACGATCTATTTTAGATTATGATCTTGTTGTGATTATCACCACTGGCGCTATTTAAAAAAGTCAAAAAAAAATTTAGTATATAATTAAAAAATAAAAGAAAAACAAAAAAAAATAAACTTAAAAAAATAAAAAAAAAATATATATATAAAATTCGTTAAAAAAAATATAAAAAAAATATAAATAAATAAATAATAAAATACA
>QKWP01000558.1:44273-92781 GCA_003550325.1 Gigaspora rosea
AGTGCTGGCAAGGCTGCCTAAGTTCAAAAAAAACAAAAAAAAAAAATTTTTTTGAAAAATTTTTTTATAATTCTGCTAATTCTGGCCAGCATTATGGTAATTCTGGCCAAAATTATAGCGGCCAAATTTTACGTTTATTAATAAAAATAGGTAACTTTAAACCTTTTCAGAAGTAGTTAAACTTAATAATTAAAAAACTAATTCTATAGCTTTATTCTTAAAGTCTTTCTCTACATTTCTATAGAAAGAAAAATTGTCCTAGCTATACTAGTTATTTTTTTATAACAGTTTAAAAATTATCAATTTCGCTTGTTGATTTAAGGGTTCCCACACCGTAGTAAATTTAAAATTTTTAGATAAATATTTTAATCTTGAATAACTTCTGATCTACTAGTCCATTTTGGATTATTTAACTACCAAAATGTTCGTCTCAATAAGACAATTCCAACAAACACAAAATCATTAAAATCCAATCACGGGATCCCGAAATAGTTAAGAATTTGTATAATTAGCCAATCAAATTAGATATGGTTTTATATGTAAATTTGCATATGGGCAGTGTTGTCACTTGGACGTGTCCATACTATGTTTTTTGTCCAACATCCAAGATTGTCCAAAATCGTCCAAGTCTATGTCCCATGTTTAACTAATCAATAAAGTAATTTAAAAAAATATATAATTATATATTTTTTTAGGTGCTGGACTCATTAGTGAAAAAATTAAAATAGATTATCTTAATAAAATTTTAAGTAATTTTAATTTGAAAAATGTCCAAAATGTCCAAAAAACGTCCAAGTGACAACACTGCATATGGGCGGTCAAAGGTAGAAACCAAGGAAATTGGATAATCATGAGTTTTGAGATAATTGGCAAAACATATTTTGTTACACAAAAACAAAACAAACCTAAAAATAACAATTCCGGATTATAAACCTGTTTGTTATTCAACTGATTGGCTAATTTTTATAGATCTACCGATAAAAATTGTATGATGTTAAACATTGATCTATTTTTAGATTTTGCTATTTTATCGTTTAAAAGTTTTTAAACGACTATAACTTCAAAATTTACTAATTAATTATATTTTCATTATTAAATAAAAAAGATTTAGCTTTAAAAAAAATATTTAATTAATCTAAAAGCTCATTTTTTAAAAAAAGGTCAAATTTCTTGGTTTCTACTTTTGACCGCCCATATAAAGCCCATATCTAATTTGATTAGCTAATGATACAAATTCTTAACTATTTCGGGATCCTGCGATTGGATTTTAATAATTTTGGGCTTGTTGGAATCGTCTTATTGAGACAAGCATTTTGGTAGTTAAATAATCCAAAATGGACTAGTAGATCAGAAGTTATTCAAGATTAAATATTTATCTTAAAATTTTAAATTTACTGTTAAATTTGTATAAAATTAAAACTATCTTGGAATCCTGTGATTGGATTTTAATGATTTTGGTCTTGTTAGAATACTCTTACAGAGATGAACATTTTGATAGTTAAATCATCTAAAACAGACTAGTGAATCAGAAGTTATTGGCCAATTCCTAAAATAAACTGATATGTTTTATTTAATTTTTATTTTTCCAATTTTTGCATTTTTCAATTTTGGTATTTATTACATCCTGGATTTTTCATTAGCATATTTCAAATATAAGATTTATAAAAATTACCCTATTAGCATTCTTTTAAATATACCTTTTTTGTTATTTAGCTGTTTTCAAATATAATCTTTTTCTTTAATACCTACTTATTAAATATAACCTTTTTTAAAAAACAGGCCTTTATTAGTAATTTTTCAAATATAATATATATAGATTGTTTAGTGTTCTATTTAAACCAAATCTAATTATGTCTTTAATTAGATTTTTAATATTATTTTTCATACTCTTGTACCTATGTTTTTAGTCTTGTTCTGTTTAGATTAATATAATTAGTAAATTAGTTGTTTACTATACAATTAACAAACTTTTTGAAAACAGATCTGTTCCATACATTGCATTGTAAAATCCATATTATAACTAGCTAGCAACATGTAGTTTTTTGATATTGTACAAGATAAAATCTTTAAAAAAGAATAATCTTATATACTATTGCTAAAATAGTTTAAACTATAAACTCAGTATTTGTTAAAAATATGAGTTGTACAAGTTAGTAGGAACTAAACTTGGTTCTTGAAAAAATAGTTGTTGTAAACTTGATTAGATCTATAAATATTATAGAGATTAGGTCATTCAAACTTTGTATAAAGATTTTTAGCAATTTAGAAAAAATTAAAAAACAGGTTTTTATAGTTTTATAAAGAAACTTTTTAGATATATTTTTGACTTAAAAAGCTATAGATGCTTTGTTTTACAAATATGGGGTTGTCATAGATGAAACCTTTTATGAGTATGGAATTTTAATATAAAAATTGTATAATTGACATTTGATTTACCATATAAAAGGGATATCTAAAGCGGGGGCAAATTCATGTGACGTTATATTTAATAATTTTCTCAATTAACTTTAGGGTTAGGGACATCTTATATTAAGGTTAGATTAGGTTTTAGCTTGTTATATTTAAGCAAAATTGCCTTCCTAACATTTTTGTTTAACCTACCTGAGGTAGGTTTAGACTGCTATTTTTTTTATTTTTTGGGTTTTTCATTTTTGTTTCTTGCTTTGCTTCACCAACGATCATCAAAATTCTATAATTTGATTGGCTGTGATCACGTGAAATGGCCCGCTTTAGATGGCCCCATATAAATTACATTTGGAACCCCTGTAAATGGACATGTTCCTTGACTAGTGTAATAGTGAATTTGCGGATCCTTCTTTGACTCCAAGTATCTTGGGAACTATTAAGCCAATTTTGATAATTTAATTACTATTAGAATAAGAAGAAGCCTTTACTTTCATATTTTTAAAAGCTTGTTTTAACAATCATATTACTATATATGTTGAGTCACTCATTTGACTTAAAGAACATAGTAAAGAATTGATCAACTTTAGTGTAAGATTTTCAGCCTCCTGCTTAAAATACTTTTAAAAAGAGTAGTAAATGCCAAAGAAGATATATTTAAAATTTAAAGAGACTTTTGTATGTACACTTTTAAATAAATTCAATTTAAATGATTTTTTTTGTATAAATTTACATATAAAATTGAGTGAGTCAACTCATTTGATCTACAGTATAAGTAAATATTATATATGAACAATGTTCCTTGACTAATAAGTTGTTCAAAAAGTTTTAATACTATAGTATACAATATTTAAACTTAAATACTGTATATCAAACTACTGGTTATAATAAACGAGCAAAAAAATTTTAATCAAATAGTCTATAAAATTTAAATTGCAAAATTATATAGTTTTTTTATCATAAAACTTTTTAACAATTATCTAATTAAATAAACTTTATTTAAATTTTATAAATTCAAATACAGTAATTAGATTTGTTAAATACTGTATTTGTTAAAATAGAGTGTTTTATTAAATCATTAATATGCCAGACATTTTTTTAATTCAACAAATAGATCTGAACAGTGGTCAAGCGTTTGTTCTTAATGCCCAACTTAACATGATAATTCTTCAAAGTCGCATATGCGAAAACCCAATACTATATATGAAAAGCTTACAATAAAGCCATACATGTATATAGTATTGCAGTAAATTAAATTTGTTATAAAAATTTATAGTCAATTTATTACGAATTTACATGATAAGTGTTTTCTAAATTATAAAGAGAAGGTCACCCTTGCGTCGTATAAAATTTAGGAAGTGACATCAATACGTCTACGTCATGCTATGTTGATTGATATTTAATGTCTGCGACTTTAATAAAGAGAATCAGTTTAAAAATAAAGCCAATTAAATAGCTATACAATATCAACTCATGTCTCAAATAATTTCTGGAAAAAATTTCTTTATAAAATATCAATTTTTCTAAAAAAGAAAAAATATCTAAGAATAATCTTATACATAATTTAGGCCATTGAGAATAACGATATTAAGTCCTTGATCGTTTTCCATCTCGACTAGTGCGACTACTGCTATGCCGTGAACTTGAAGTTGTTGTTGACGATGATGATGGTGGCGCTACATTTTGTACATTTGGTGCGGGAACATCCCATTTGCTGGCACGTTTTTTTCCTAACCATTTTAAGGCAAAACATATCACAAAAATTCACAGTTATGATAAAATAAGTTAATAATAAATCATGAACAGATACAATAAACGTACCGGAGGAACCTGTACTGCTTGATGTTTTTGAACTAGTAATGGTACTATTTGCAACGATTGTTGATTTCGTAACTGTTGTATTAGATCCTCTTTCAGCTCTAGCAGCAAGACTTTGCATAACGTGTCGTGATTTAGATATATTTTGGCTACCAGAACTAGGCCCTACAAATTGTATTTGTGACCGTTGTTGTTGCTGCGCTGCGGCACGTTCCTCCAAAATTTTCTTTTGAGCTTCCGCTTTGAAATAAAGATAAGATAATATCATATTCTGGTCTATTATCAAAGATTCTAATGGAAGAAAATATAATGTTCATGTTCATGAATTTACCGAGTTGATCCGCAAATGCTTCTGAGGGAAATCCGTAAGGGTCAAATATTTCTCGATCAAAATTTGAACCGATTTCGTCCAATTCCACGAATTCCACCAATTTATTATATATATGTGGATTACGAAATGCTTTATTTTTTAAGAGATTTTCGTTGAAATGAACTCCTTTTTTACTTAAAGAATGAAAATGAACGATTTTTTCCTTCCAAGAGTAAATATTTGCATTAATATAATATCAATAATATATAAACACGACTTTGATGAAATACCTGCAGTATTGGATCACATTCTGTTTCAGGTTCTGGAGGAATTCCCCAGTTTTCTCTTCCCTCAATAGGGTTTGGTGTCAATAATTTTCGCATAGCAGAATGTTGTCTGGCATCTTCAGAATCATCTAACAACATCTGTTCATCAGATATTATTGGCTTATCATCACTTATGTGTTTTTCCTGTTTATCTGAGCATTTAGCTGTATCTGATTGTGGTGATAAAGTATGAGCTACAACTTTTGGTGATGTTCCTACTTTTGGTGATGTAGATTCCTCATAACGAGGTTTTTGTGATATTGTGTTGTTGCCTCTTCGACGAATTAGATTAGAGAAAACTGATGGAGAGGGTGGTAATGTTTTTTGAGAAACTAAAATTGTTTGCGGTAGATGTTTAACCGTTGATTCTTTGGGTTGTTTACGTTCTGAATTAATCAAAATCAGATTAGAAATTTGAAAAACTAATTGCATTATTTCTCTAAAAGGATTTTGATAAAGTTAACTCGACCAAAAACTCAAGCGATTGGATGATACAACAGAGAAACAATTCACTTGGATAATTATTTTGATGGTCCGAGCTGTTAATTACCTGAAATATTTTGAACATTGTGTACTATGGCTTGAGATATAGCTGTACTCTGTTAGGAAACAAATTGTAGCCCTTTGTCAACCAAATCTATCCTATATAAGTGAAACGTTATATAAATTAAGTCTTCAAGAAACCATACTACATTTTTGGGACTAATATCTGCTCCAGTTTCTTCGCGAACAGCATCTTGGTAAATGACTGTGCTCGTTTTTCCTAGAGGTAGCAGAACAGTTTAACTTGATAGCTCAAAGCCAAATACGTCTCGAAACAGAAAGCAAAAAGTGTTTACCCAAATTGTTACTTTGTTCTGCATTACCATTTTCTGTTTGTTGATCGTCTTCGTCATCGTCATAATAGTTAAGTCCTAACAAGCTACTCATGAGTGTTAAGTAAATTTCAGGTCAAAGTAGATTATATATCTTTGTGTCGTGACTTTTTAATTTACTGAAAATTAAAATTTATCATATATGTAACGATAATGGTCGAATCTACGTTACACGAACAAAAATTATGAAATCCTGTGGCTTATCGTAATTCGACATTAAACGTTAAACCGATTTTAGTTTGGAGGCGACAATGTTTAGACTTTCTTTTTTCATCATAATAATATGCCTTGTCGTATGTCAATTTAGCTTAGCAGAGACTGATAATGAAGCAGTAGTTGATGGCTTTTTTAGCCGTGGTGGACACACCAATAATTGGGCTGTACTGGTAGCGTATCAAAGTATGCAAGAGTTTTTGATTACGTTCCAGCGTCCAGGTAAAAATGCATATATCCTTACTAAACAAAGCTTTCCAAAATACTGTTTTGTTGTAGGTATGCACCTCTCGTTTTTGGTTCAACTATCGCCATATTGCGAATACATTATCAATGTATCGTACAGTGAAGAGGCTCGGCATTCCAGACTCAAACATTGTTCTTATGCTTGCGGACGATGTTGCTTGCAATCCTCGAAATGTGTTTCCTGCCACAGTTTTTAACAATGCAGGAAGATATCTAGATCTTTATGGTGATAACGTCGAGGTTGACTATAGAGGCTATGAGGTTACTGTCGAAAATTTTATTAGAGTTTTAACAGGCATGTTACTAAATTAATTGTCCCTTTTTAAGTTAAAATCAACCTGATCTATAAATTTAATTACATTAATAGGACGTGTTGCACCTGATACGCCTCGATCTAAGCGTTTGCTATCTGATGATCGGTCAAATATTTTGGTATACATGACTGGTCACGGTGGTAATGAATTCTTGAAATTTCAGGATGCGGAAGAGATCAGCAGTTTCGATTTGGCAGATGCGTTTGAACAAATGTGGGAAAAGCGAAGGTATTAATTATCTTGAACTCATTTTTATTGTTGCCATATATGCTAACACAACTTTTTGTAGATATCATGAAATATTGTTTATGATTGATACTTGTCAAGCAAATACTATGTATAGCCAAATATATTCTCCAAACATATTAGCTACAGGAAGTAGTGAGCTCGGCGAAAATTCTTATTCAGTAAGCTACTTTTATTTCAGGTGGAAATATTATTTATTTTTTAAAATGATTTATATTGATGAAAAAGAAATTTTTCGACATAATTATAGCATCACATGGACACTGATATTGGAGTAGCTGTTATCGATCGTTTTACATATTATAACCTTGAGTTTCTTGAAAAGATAGATATGCAAAGTAAATCGACTTTACAAGATCTTTTCGATTCATATGATCCATCATTAATACATTCAACTCCTGGAGTACGCAGTGATCTTTTTCGCAGACCCCTGGATAAGGTTCCTTTTGTTTTCCAACAGTTGTGAAGAACTTAATCGGTCTATTTCTAATTACATACAATTCAAATACAGGTTTTGGTAACAGACTTTTTTGGTAGTGTACAGAATGTTGAACTTATGGGGCAGAAATACAATCTATCGAATTCAGAAACTATAATTGACAACACTACATTATCTCCTAATATGGTAGAATATTTTAGTCTTTTTTTTTTTTTTGAATATTTCATTGATTTCTAACTATATATATTTGTTACCAAAAGTCAAATGTCGAACAGACAACTGTGAAGGAGGGTCCAATAAAATTTGAAAAAACAACATCACGAAATTTTCACCTTTTTAAAATGAATTCTCGACAGACATCATCATCATTACCGCAGTTTATAATAGCCAGTATCTTGTTTGGTTTATTAATTAGATGGGTATCCCTTAATTAGAGGTTAGACCCATTCAATAACGTGGCTGATCACCTTGCAGGTCATCCTGATGATTGACGGGTTTAGTTAAAGCTTATGTCGTAATTAATTGCATTATAAGCTGTAACGATTGTCATATAGTACTCTAATTAGGCCAAAGTTTAAGGGCAATTCAAAAATCGAAACAAAGGCAAGGATAATACTGTGATATTTAATTATATGTCGTTTACATATTGTTTTCGACTACATAAAATTTCATTATTTTTATGCATAATTACTTCGCAAGTGTTCGAGCGTTAAAACAAATCATTTACAATTACCGTAGTGCACTGACTAAAATACCCTTCCTTTTCAATACCAAATACCCTGGTGCAAAACACGGCGTCTCTCTTAATTAAATGTGAATTCTTTTAAATTTTTAATATGTATGTACGTACACGAAAATTTTCTTCCTTACGACAGACCCACTGCTGAATAATATACCCGAATCTTTTGTTGAGTACTTTGTATTAGACCCTGGGTCATTTGGTTAGTGCACTACGGTAATGAAATAATACTGTTGTACTAGTGTTGTACTCGGAATGGAATCTTGGTAGATTTAGAATCAACATGAGTTGATCCTAAATACACTTAAGAGAAATTAAACTTTAAATCTACTAAATCGGTAAAGAATTTCGAACTGAAAGTTGTTTCTGAACCCACTTAGCGCATATTCTATTTTAAAATTAAACAGCAATTACTTCCCAAAGTTATTTATGCATATATTATAGTCATATATTCTAGCTATACTAATTATTGCAAGCATGATGACAGCTACCTCCGCGGGGCAGCTTTGTTTTTTTTTTACATTTGTAACGATTTATATTATCTATTTATAACTTTTGAAGGAATATTATCCATCCCTAAAGACAAATTCTGGTTCATGTGACAGATATAATTATAGCGCATTACTCGCTTGAAATCTGCCCAATATTTGTATACACATCAGTTAGTTTTTATATCTAGTTCTAACTCTAATAGTGGGTATTTTTTCAAACTTTGATCAATCGTTTTCGAATTCTACTAGTCTGTGAACAGAATATTAGAGAGATATTGTACTATCACCTAAAGTTTGTAAAATTTAGGTAAACAAAACTAACAATTACTTTGCCTAGTCAGCTAAATATCTACATAATTCAATAAACTTAAAATATAAATAGATATTATTAAAGTCAAAAAATTATTAAATGTTCTCAAATAGAGAACATTTTTCAATAATTTATGTTCATAAAAATTGTTAAATGTTCCCTGAGAACACTGAGAACATCAAATTTTAAACACTGGGTGTATCCTATGTAGGGAAATGTCTTGACAAAGAACTCACAAAAACTCAAGTAAGCTGAGAATTTTATCAAACCCTAGCTGTTCAAGCAAAAACTGATTAGATAACCCCTGTTGCTTGTCATTAAAGCTCATGTTAACAAAAAATGTGACCTACTCAAAAGAAATACAAGAAAAAAAATGTCTTGAAAAAGAACTCACAAAAACTCAAGTAAGCTGGAAATCTTATCAAATCTCAGTTTTTTGAGCAAAAACTCCCCTGCCACTTGTCAGTTTGTTGCTTTAAGGCCCATGTTGTCAAAACGTGACCCGCTCAAAAGGAACACGAGAAAAAAAATAAACAAACAAAAAAATTACAGCCAATAACAAAAATTTTGTAATATTCTAAAGGGATATTCTCTCGATAACCATTCCAGGTTCTTCAATTGCAAAAGTTTCGGCAAAAATATTGACTAATTGATCGTCATCGTAAGCTCAAAGAACACAAAACATTTTCTAAAAGTATTACAGCACTTCTGCTAAAGACTTTTAAGAACGGGTAATAAAATGTGTCAAATTAATTACATGTATCATGGGGAAGTATAGTAACGAAAAAAAAAATTGATATCAAAAAAAAAACGAATATAAAGAAAAATAAAAAAAAAGGGTAAAATGAAATTAGCGAGTAAAAGGTTAAAAAAGCGGTCCTTTTATAACTTTTTTTTTATTTGCCAACGCGTAAACACATGCTTACGTGTATTGTTTACATGATCGTCCAATCACATATCAATAAGTTTGACGGACCTATTTTACAATGTCTAAAAAAATTGCATTAAAACGTAATGAGTTTTTGTCTTTTGAAAACGATAATAAATTTATAGGTCATTATTGGATGAAAATTTTCTTAGAGGTGTTTCATCAATCTCACAAGATAAGAGTTTTCTTCGTATAAAAAGTGAAGCAACTCTTGAAGAACGAGCAGCTCTTTTAAAAACTAGAGCCTTTAAGTCACTACACACAATATAATGCTCAGAATATGAATAGAATAGACACTTGTTTTATTATCGCCCTTTCAAATTAGCATGATCCCAGATTTTTCATACATCACATATAATCTGGGAATCTGGAATTGATCAAAATGCAAACTGATTGCCAAAATCTTTTTTTTTTAATTTTAGACCTAGGGTTATATTTTTTTCAAACGTCGAGCGAAGATTTCTCAATATCCGTACGGTCAGTTTTGATGTTTAAGATTATTTTAGAGTTCAAGTAAAACCTTATAGCTTGTAATTGAATGTAAATGGTTCTATAACGATAGAAGCTATTTTGCAAATTATTATTTCTTCATGATTGATAAAAAAAAAAAAACGAAATTCCCAATATTTTTAGGCCAAGCTTATAGCCAATTCTTGTGTATTACTAGATACAATATTGGAGAAGTGAATATCTAAAAGAAATTTTGAAAATTTTTACTTTAAGCAAAATTAGGGAATTTTGCTGATTCTAGAGTGATGAATGTTTTGATCTGGAAGGCTAGTTATTGAAATTAAATCAGCTTGAACTTGATTAAGAAGTTTATTAGTAATGATTGGCTTTGCTACAACTGGATTACAAAAAACTTTTTTATTTTGCAAGTTGCTCAATCCTTTGACAGAATATATGATATACTTTGTAGTTCACATCGAGTTTTAAAACACATTGATTCTTTGAAACTATGGGATGCGGTATGAACTTAAATTCAAACTTAAATTAATAAACAAGTTTAATATATGTATCTTTTTTAATTTATTTGCAGATTTTTGAGCAATACTGTACAGTTACATTTCACAATCATTTGTTAAAGCTGTAAAGCAGGACATACTGGCAGATTTGATTGTCAATATCATAGTCTTCTCGTGTAATGAAATAAAGATTTGCGTTGCGAAATATATTTTTGTAACTCGGTTAGTCAGTTTCCACAAAAATTCTATTTCGACATATAGCAATACTAAATAAATGCTCTAATTAATAATATTTTTATTAGGGTTTCTACTTATTTCCAAAATACATCACTTATTTGTTAATTATGAACTCCCTATTGCATAAATTTAGCAGAAACTCGTATCCGAAATAAGTGTTACACAAACTACAGTATTATATAGGCAATTGAAAATTTGATATATGGTTTGTAGTCTAAAAATCAGCAATTTTCATCATCCGCTTAACGATTTATTTTACTCGAACTAGAGTAAAAGTATAATATAACGAAATTAATGACTTACAAGAGGGTAATTCATAATTTTGTAAAATTACGCCGGGGGAAACCAGGATACCGATCATACAGTGATACCGAACTTCTCAACTCGCGAACGACGGAAGGTTCTGCTGTATTTATTTTCCATTAGTATAATTTTTTGAATCAAATGTAATGTGAGTTACATTAAAACCTACTTATTGGCTTCTTCTTTCGATTCATCTCTACTTTCCTTCAAATTTTTTTACTTCCTCTTCACACCTAACTTTGTATTTTTTTCGTGTCAGCTCTATTGATATTTTCTTATCGCAATTTTTGCAAATTATGTCTACCCTCTGTCGTTACGTTCATCTATCAATGAATAAATAAAAAGTGAACATATGCATAATTGTCATTATCAATTAATGAACCTTCAGTAATTAGCATGTATCCTATTCCTGAAGTGTGAAATCAGTCTTACCAATATATTATAGAGGTAACTTTTTGGATACAAACAGGAGAACGTTCACCGTCATATGACTGTGGTCATGACGCGCTTTTTTTAAATTAGATACTATATAGTATTAAATTAAAAAATTCAGGACCATATTCAGCCTGGTTTGCCAATGTTGCACGCTTTTAGAGCGATCTATTTTCATTACTTTCTTCTTTATTACTACTAACTATAGATATTTCATCTACATTAGGAGTGAGTAATTCAGTAAGAATTCCTTGAAGCAATTTATGCGAATTAGCCAATCAGACAAAAATTATTTTTGATTAAATATTCACGTGCAGATTTACAAAATTTTTTTAGATATATCTTAGATCTACAATTGATTAAATTGATTATCATTTCGAGCGTTATTGAATCAATAATGGCAGCATTTTTTGAAACGATTGCTAAACTTGCCCTTCCGCTTGGTGCGGCTGTTGGTTTAGTTCAATATAGCATGTATGATGGTAAACTAATACACGCTTGTTAAAGCTTTCATTTAAATATGTATCCCACTTACAACTTAAGTACTCATTTACTTAATCAATTTATCTAGTCCAAGGTGGATACCGTGCTGTTATATTTGATCGTCTTAAAGGTGTAAAAGAAACTTCAGTTGGTGAAGGGACTCATTTTTTGGTCCCTTGGTTACAGCGCGCTATTGTATATGATGTTCGTATCAAACCTCGTAATATTTCCACAACAACCGGTTCAAAGGATATGCAAATGGTCAGTTTGACCTTACGTGTTCTTCATAGACCGGTCATAAAACAATTACCTCAGATCTACCAAACCTTGGGATTGGATTATGATGAAAGAGTATTACCATCTATTGGTAATGAAGTGTTGAAATCTGTTGTTGCTCAATTTGATGCCGGAGAATTGATTACTCAACGTGAAGTTGTGAGTTATTTGTTGATTTTTGGGTATGTACCTCTACTTATTTATATGATTTTCGGCATTCTAATTGGACAAATTTGGTTGGAATCATTAGGTTTCATCAAAAATACGCGAAGATCTTGTAAAAAGGGCTAACGAATTTAATATCGATTTGGAAGATGTATCAATTGTAGGCATCTACCTATTTTTTTTTTTTAATATGTCTGAAGCTTCGGAATTTTCCAAAGAAATTACGCCGCAATGTATATATCTACATCATATAAACAGAAAAAAAAAAAAAAAAAACATTGTAATTCTTGCATAATATAATAGACTCATATGACTTTTGGTAAAGAGTTCACAAATGCAGTAGAACAAAAACAAATAGCTCAACAAGAAGCAGAACGAGCAAAATTCATCGTAGAAAAGGTAAAATATAGTTTGTTTTTTTTTCCATCAAGTCTAGTTGAATATTTTTGACATTGAATTTCAATTAATAAGGCTGAACAAGAAAAACAAGCTGCAATCATTCGCGCTGAAGGTGAAGCTGAAGCTGCAGATAGAATTTCTAAAGCTCTTGACAAAGCTGGAGAAGGACTAGTATTATTACGTCGTATCGAAGCATCTAAAGAAATTGCAGGAACATTGGCAAATTCGCATAATGTGACGTATTTGCCTAATGGTCAAAATGGCGGATCGAATTTGTTATTGAACCTTGGTGTCTGATTTACAAATCAAGCTTTTGAAAAAATTGGTTTAAATACATATATAGTTTCCCTTCACAAACATTATCATAGTAATAATATTTGTATGATATCAGAAATATTTTCAAATTTTATAACCAAGATTAAAAATCATTCTTTTGACTAGTAATAAAGTATTTGTTTATGTGTCTATTTTTAACCGTGTTAACTGCTTGATTTAGCCAGCATTAAGATATTTTTGTTCCATTATTTTTGTCCCGTGACCAAAATATTTCGGCCGGAACTATGAACCAAATTTTATGCGGTTAAACGGTTTTGGGCAGCAAATCTTTCTCAACACTTTGTGTAACAATTTAAGATAGTTTCTCCTCGAATATCATAACAAGTTAAAATTGTTTGTAACACACTAACTAAATTAATCAATATCTAGTGTCTTAAATCTAAATCTTTAATTATTACATTATTATATGGCATAACACCTATTAGGAGACGCCGCGAAGGACGATGCAAACTAATGCAAACCAAGATCTCACTCCTCAAAACCTACCAACAACTACTTTTCTGGAACAAATCTTGACAGATGTTGAAACATACAGTCCTTTAAATCTTGTTCCTATAACTGACTTCTTTCGACAAGTATTCGTGACACGCGTTTCGTTTATAGAAAGTAGATGTATGAGAACTTGGTTATTTTCACGACTTGTAAAACTGGGTTTATCTCCATTTTACCTCTTTATTCTTCTTATTATCATTGCAACTTTAGCGATTAGACACACGTACAAAAATTCTGTCTATCTGTTATGTAATTTAGTTGGTGTGGTTTACCCTACTTATCGTTCAATCAAAGCTATTCATCAACTACCTTCTAACGATAATGAATTAATTGCTGAACAAAAACAATGGTTAACTTATTGGACTGTTTACGGTTGGCTTCAAATAGCTGATTATTGGTCGACTCAACTTCTTAAATTGTTACCAGGTTATAATTTCTTAAAATTAATATTTTTATACTGGGCTCAGAATGATCAATCAAGAGGTGCTACTTTACTTTTTGAACACTTTTTGAGACCATTGTTACGTAAACCACAATCTTCTAAATTAAATACGACTAATCAAAAGCGACAGACGACAAAATGGCAGCACAATGATCAACAGCAATTTGTCAAGACTGATGACCTTTCACCTGAGGAGATTTGGAGACGCAATCCGGAAGAGCGTGAGAATGAGGTTGAACCATATCGCTTAAATCATTCCACTTAATTAATTTTAACATGAATTTATTATTCATTTTACATTCATGTTGTATGTTTGTAAATAGTACAGTCTTTTTTAAAAACGTGGTAAATTTTTGTTTTTAAGAATTTTAAGAAATAGTAGAATTAGTCTTAACATTATAATTTAGTGCTGATGTAATTATTATTAATCTATACTTTTAATGACATCAAAATTTCTCACTTTGAAGCAATTAATTAATTCATAAATTATATATTATTTTAAATTCATTCAATAATAGATAACATGTAAAAGTTCATAAATGTAATA
Organism: Gigaspora rosea; assembly: GCA_003550325.1. Taxonomy (NCBI): domain Eukaryota; kingdom Fungi; phylum Glomeromycota; class Glomeromycetes; order Diversisporales; family Gigasporaceae; genus Gigaspora; species Gigaspora rosea. The sequence continues at coordinate 59,009 of QKWP01000558.1, forward strand.
TTAATGATTCCTATTATATTAATATAAGAATAAATAAAATGATCTTATTGTCGAAATTGCTCCAAATTAATTTTGCGCTTTTTCCAACTAAATTTTACAAGTTGATCAAAAGTGGATTCCAATTTTTCGGTCGTTCTATATAATTTTTTATGCTTAAATTGCGGTTTATTTCGACAAGAGGCTTGTGTTGTTTTTGCAAATTCATCTAAATATATAATAGGAATCATAGAAGGCCTTTTATGATCAATGGAGTAAATCAATCTTAGCAAAATAGGGTATAAACGATAAAATAGGAATAAATTACATTCTATAAGAACTAAGGATTACCTGCCATGTGCACACTGAAATGGAAAATCACAGAACGCGAGTTCTGAAATTAATTCTTGACATTGATTCAGAGTAAGTTTATCATTGAATTTAATTGCACCTTCAATTAATGAACATATGTATTAGAATTTATTCATAAATTAATTACTTGATTCATTTTTAATAATACCTCGACAAGCCTTTGAATTCAATATATCAATTATTCCCCTCGGGCATTGTCTTATAATTGTCTTCCAATCATTTTGTTCATTAGCATTGAGACGCTTTTCAACTTCTACATTATTAATACCAATTCCTCCCGTGTCTTCCAACCAATACAAATGTTGACGTAAGAGTTCTTGCGTTACACGTGAATCTACACAACGATCAGCAATCATTTTAGGAAGATGGGTAACATAAATAGGGATATGGTCATTGTCAGTTGACGATGGGATAAAATGTGGAGATACAAACGGTGTTGTATCCATATTATCGCTAAAAAAAATCCCCCAACTGTTAAAATTAGCTTCAAATCTCTTTACAACTCGAACCTCCCGTTCTGTTAAAACTATCTTATTGGGAGGATTTATTTGAATTGTTTCGACAAGAGAATTTATTGGGTGAACCTCGTTATCATTAATATTTTGCATTCGTTCCTTGTTTTTAAAATCACAAAACTTTTTCATCAGCATTTCAACACGTACACGTTCGTCTGCTGCATGTTGATCAACTAGAACTAAAATCTGTTGTGTACCATCTTTAAGATCAGGCCCGACCGTTAATGAATATGGTAATTTGCAAGCAATAAACTTATCATCAACTTGACCAATGACTTGAGCCTGAGCGAAATCTTGCTTGCTGAACCGATGTTCAACGAAATCTGATTGTGCAAGATCATTACAAGAAAAAAAGCTGCTCTTTACGGAAGATTTTTTATTGAATGTTGATATGTATTTGAGCAAAGGAATTGGAGCTTCATAACTTTGAAAAACAGGGTTATCCCATTTCTATTTGTGTATATCAAATTTCTTTTAATGAGATTTTTTTTTCTAGACACTTTTAAATCATTGCTCTTAATACCTCTAATGCGTTTTTTGCCCACGGTGTAGAATATAAATCATCAATAATGTTTTTATCATTCGATGTACGTAATCGGCTACGATCTAGTCTTGTTTTTGTACAGTTTTCTGACGTAGATTTGGCCTGCCCGGGTATATTTCTATATCTAAAATAATGCACATGTATGAATACTAGATTATTTTATAAAAAAATGAATTTTAAATAATGGAACACCGTTACTCACGAATTTCCAGTGCGCGTGTCTATATAAAATGCTTGTTTGGCATGGGATTCTGTCCACTTTACGTATTCATTTTTTTTTATTTTCACTGTTTTTTTTGAGGTAGTCAAAATATTTTCAGATTCATTGATATTTTTAGATATCATGCTATATGGACCGCCTCTCAATTCTTCGTCATGGAAAATATATTGTTGTTTTCCACCACTTTTTATATGCGTCACGTCCTCAAATGACAATGATAAATCGCCACTGGGTTTAATTCTTGACTTCTTATTATCATTTGTTGAAACAGCGATATTTTTCACATCTGATGTTACCAAATCTTGCGTTAAAAACCCATGACATAATAAAAATTGTGTCACAAGACCAGATAAAAGATCCATGATCTTTGACCAGTTCTAAAAACATCAAGAGAGTTAGAATTAAATATTCAGGCATAAGGAATGAATTATTTTGGGATTCAAAACAACCTCGAATTCTATTATATTCTTAGCTGGATCCAAAGATATATCATAATCAGTTGTTGGACAAGTAATATGAATGAAAAAAATAGGATATTTTTCCAATGATTTTGTTAATACATTCTTTCCTATTAAAAAAAAAGAAATAAATAACTTACATAAAGAGCTCATATTAGATTGATAACAGGTACAGTACAATAATCTCAACTCACTTGATTTGCTTGGAAATTCCGATCTCGATTTCAAAATCAAATCTTCGTTGAACTAATGATACAAGATCATTATTAAAAATGAAAATATACATCTTATGATAATAATAAAAATCATACCTTTTTTCCAAAATTGCTTTGATTGAATAAATCATCAATTAGTTTATACAATTCATTGTTAGCAATGAAACGCTTATTGACGTCTATTAGCATCGTAAACAGAATGATCAGAGGACATGCACACAAGAACAGTAACACCACATAAATAGTGATAAAAATACATACAGAAATATTGATGATTCTTTAATTATAATGAATTGAATTCATCAATACGGAAGTACTAAGGAACAAAATCAAACTATAAAAGAGATTAGGACATACTTTTATGTGTAAACCTTTTAACGAAAAAAATCCATTAATTCGGATGTCGTCTTCTTCTGCATAAACCGATTCAAGATTCTATAACAAAATTTTGATAGTATTACACACACACATCGAAAATATATATGAGTTCACATGCATCAATTATATTTTCATACATGCCTGTGCTAAGGAAGCGCCATAAAGTTGTCGGAATGTAGAAATTGTAGGAATAGTTGATGAAGCCTAATAATACATAATATTGTGTAGCAAAAAAATTCTTATCATCAAATATGAATATATAATCAATCAAGTATATTAATAGACAATAAAAATTCAAATGAGAACTTACTCTAAACTTGAAAAGTACTTACCTTCCTCGTATTAACTATTTTTCTATCCATCGACGCATCAACCAGGGTAAATGCTACTTGAGGGTTGATTAATGCTAATATTTCAACTGCTTTTCTAACATTTTCCAGTTCGTTCGCAAGCGTATTAATTGATTGCATTTTTCTACGAACTGGATACTAAATGGAAAAATAGATTATTACAATTTAAATATATAACCATTTCTACTTTTATGATATCGCACCATATAGAATAAATCACGGATTATTGCTATAGTTCCAGGTTTTGCGCGTTCACTATTTCGAGTCGGACCTAATTGAAGACGATGCCCACCCTAATAAGTAAGAAAAAAAAAAATTTAGACAAAAAATCAAAAAATTTGCTATTATATATATATGTGCAAACATGATATGTGTGTTAGACCTTGATTATGACACAGTAAGTATCGTAATAATCAGAATGTTTACTAATTATTTCCATTATTGAAACTTCAGCCAAGCTTGCGAGCGCTTTAAATTATAAATCAAAGAATTAGTTATATAGTTAAAAAAATAAATTGTAATTATTGAAGCAAACTAATGAAGCGAAAAACCTTCTCCACGAAATCCATATGTCTTTATATGTGCTAAGTCTTCCAACGAATGACATTTTGACGTGGCTATGATACGTACGAAAATTTTCAATTATAACCAAAATAGCATTAAAAAACTAATGCGAATACTTTGACTGCTAGAGGACAATACCGTGTCGCTGCGCAAGTTTATCCATATCAGTTGGTGGAATTCCGTTTCCATCGTCAATAACTTGTATAAAATATTTTGTCATATCAACATGAATTTCGATCGTAGTTGCCATGGCATCGAGACCTAGTACATATATTTTTCAATAATGTCAAATATGAAGTACTTTACAGAAAAAAAGCTCGTGTATAAATTCGCTCTTACTGTTTTGAACAAGTTCGACTACACATTGTACCACTGATGAAACGTGAAATGTGCGTAGTTTTTGAACAGTTTTATTATCCAAAAAACGAATAGCCATGTTTGCAAAAATTCGAGCAAGATTTCTATGTACTAACGCGATTTCTTTTTTATGCGTATATTATCAATGACATCACAAGATCGAATCTCGACTAAAGTCACATGTTCGATAGATAAGCGATAGTTAGATTATGATAACAAACCTGTTGCTGCATTTTTGGAAAATGGAACAATTAATCCGCCTTTTAGTACTCAAATAAATGAACTTATTACAAGAAATATTAATTCTGAACCTTATATAGCTATGTTTCGCGAAGCATTTGAATTAGCATTAAGCAAATTTAGCAAACATTTTATGGAGCATTCAGCACTTGTACTATTTAGAGCTATTCAATGTTTTGAGCCTCGATGGATTCGTCAACAAGCTACTAGGAAAAGTCTTTTTTTATACTCAATAATTCCAGAATTTAATGAACCAAGTAATCAATTAATTCATAAATGGTGAATATATTGTGGTAGAAATGAAATTTTTGAGTCAGATTTTGATTTAGAAGAATATTGGTTAGAAAAAACTTATCTTTTACCTTCCTTAAGTAGAATTGCTTTAAAATATATTTGGGTTCCAATTTCTGCTGTTGATGTTGAGCGTAGTTTTTCAGCATACAAAAATATTTTAGCTAATAACCGACATGCACTTTCTTCTGAAACAATTGAAATGTTAAATATGATGTATTTCAATCAGATTAATGATAATTAAATAAAATTTGAAATCGCATATTTTACATAATTTTAAATATTGCGCATATATGTACATAATTTTGGCCAAAAACTTGCATAATTTGCATAATTTACAACATGCCGCATGCATAATTTGGCTATCCTCGCATCATAATTGTCAACTTTATAAGATCGAAAATACATACTTAGAAATTTAGACAATAATAAAAATTTTTTAACAAACTAAATAAAAGTATAAATTTCATCTTTATTAATTTAATTTTATAATTATTGTTATATTTAATTTATTTAATAACTCGAATTCGAAACAAGTAATAAGTTAGTAATAGTGATGCACATTAGTCATCGAACAAATTGCTCGATGTCCAGGTCACACCACGAGGAGGATGGCATCATGTGACCCAAAAGGAGTTTAAAATTGGGAATTTAAAATTGGGTTTAGGAAAAAAAAAAATTAGATCAAGGAAGAGATAATAATTAAAAAAAAGTTTATTCGGTTATTTTTCAAATCATTTATTTCCCGATCTTTTAAAAAAGATCTCGAAATGATAAAATACTATACCGATGGTGTACCAAGCCATCGATAAGTGATTCGCATTTTTCGGCGTCTGATAGCGAATCAGTGGTAAACAGATAATCGTGACAGTTTGATCATTTTGCCCTTAATGAATCGGTTGTCACGACGTTGTTCATATTGGTTCATATAGTAACTTCCTTTTTTCGAGAACAACGAAACGAATCCGGCCGTATATGAACCTGTTTTCCCTCAGGGCAATAAACCTACTAAACCTAGCTATTATTGCCACACATGGCAATTTTTAATGTGCTTATTAGACATCGGTTTTTTGAGGGTAGGTTGGTTCTTTGTTCTTAAAGAACCAACAAGAAAAACCCCGGTTTTAACGATAACCGGATTATCGTAACTGCAACAAAAATGAAATAAAACAGATACAGTATTAAATATCTAAGCATAAATTTAAAATACAGTAAAACAAATTAAATCAGAAATACTTACGCATTTAATGTAAAACATTAAATCTTTGCGGGGGGCACACCAGAACGACTGAAAAATGAGAAGTTGAAAGTATGACCACATAGGACGACTGATCAGTAATTCACCCGGTCAGACCGGAACCACCGAAACAACCTAACTTCTCCAAACCTATGCGGAAATGGATGGTACAACGAATAAAGTAACGGGCGGAAAAGAAGAAAGAACGGTGAGAAAAAAAAAAATTATAAACAATATATATTACAAAATTATGACATCAATATCGAAGATCAGATGATCAGATTGGTGGATTTGAATTCGAGGGGGTTACAATTTTGACAGGAAGCCATGTGCGTTTTAAGCGTTTTAATATATTGATCTACTGATGGGCGGATTGATTTCCGATGTGATTATTGCAGATCTCACACTGATTGGCTAATTAAAATTTAGGGCTTCGTAAAAATAACATAACTTTATATAAAACATATTACACTTAGAAATTTTATATTTATACACAACAAGATTCAATTTTCTGGATCCCGAATTCTAATGAATAGACTATGTATAAACACAGGACTATTTGCAGTACACGACGACGATCTTAAAAGTATATAAGACTATTGTTTTCGTGTTTATACTCAACAATACTCAACAATACTTTAGTTTCAATAACCTCAAAAAAGTTTATAATAGGTTTAATGACTTATGGTTAGACTTTCATTTAGTTGGTTTGCTTGAATCAATCGTCCGTTGGTTTTCTTGAATCCTGGTTGGCAGGGCCGGGCTAAAACTCGACCCGGTTATCCGGCCCACCCGCGGGTCATCCGGGTCAAATCTCATACATATCATAATACAAGCCTGTGATTGGCTAAAAATTATGTCAGTCAATTTTATACCCAGTTCTAATCGAAATTCTTGAATATACTTCTTTTCAAACTTTGAGCGAAGAATTTCTCAATATCAGCCTGGTCATTTTCTATGCTTAGGATTATGTATTTTCAAATTATACTAGTTCTGTAGCTGTAGAATTTGAAAACAGCTCAAATATAAAAAACGAACAGGACATTATTGAGATACATTCGCTCAAAATTTAAGTGAATAAAATTAAAATTTATATTTTTTGCCTAATTAACCGATTAATACATGATCTAATATATTATATAGTTATATTGTATTATATATCTCTATAATTATAATAATTTTTGGGATCTAGAAATTTTTATTCATTTTGATATGATTCAAAATTTCGAGAATTTTGATTAACGAAATTTTGAATAATGCAAAATCATGTGATGTTAGGGCGCGACATAAACTAAGTAATCAAAACTATGTTAGCAAACTTATGACATGTATTATCTATCACCGATTTTTCAGATTACACGAACAATGACCAATTTTTATAATGATAAATCAAATACAATATTCAATATAGAGTAAAAAAGTCATCTCGAAGCCATAAGTTGAAACTTGCTTAGAGCTTTCGCAAAAAATCAAACATAGAAACTTTGAGATAGTTCTAGCGAATACTCTTCATTCAAAAGAAACTCGAAAAATAAGTACAATTTTTATCTGAATATTTTGGAAATTCGCACTTTTTCTAACATTTATAATTCCGTAACTCCCAGGAGAACGCGCCCGTAATTTACGTTTATGCGCGGAGAAGCTATGAATTATTGATGTCCGTGTAATAATAATTTTTATGAGGTGTTTCTATAAAAAATATATATATTTCTATAAAAAAATATATATATTTTTATAAAAAAAAAAATCATTCCTTGCTGATTTTCTTTCGAATTTGTTCTCTAATTTCGTTAATTTCATTTTGAATTACTCGACGATTTCATTACGGATCGTATTTTTTATGTTTTTGTGGATTTCTCGGCGAAATTTGATCATCTTTTATATAAAGTCATAAAACATAATTGTAAGCATACAAAATATTTTCAACGAAATGCTATTAATTATTACAGTACCTCATTCTGCTGAACCTTTTGCGCATTTTCGATTTTGATCCACAAATTTTTATTAGTTTGCTCATTTTTTAGCTTTAATAAAAGATATATTAAGTTACGTTTAAAATTTGATGTTCTTCAGTTCGTCTCTTCTACTAGTCTGGTTTTCATGTTTTTATCTCTTCTACTAGTTCATTTTTCGTTCGACTTCACGAATGTACGTCGTCGTGTGTATGTTTGTTGTAACTGGCGCGTGTGTGTTAACAATTTAGAAACCTTCACGACTTAGAAATACAGATGAAATTACAAGAATTACTTACCTTATTAATTATTTTTTCATCGACAAACGTTTTTCGTACAATTTCTAAAAATTTTTTTTTTAACAACGAGTTTTGATCTAAGCCAGTTTTTGTGGCGATCAATAGATCTTCATTTTTATGTACGAACTTATTATACGACCAATCGTTGATTTAAGGTATCCTTTGATTATTCTTGTTAATAAATCATCGAGTAGCAAAAACTTTTTTTTCTGTTTTGAACGTTTCATCTCCATCCTCCTCGTCATCTTCATCTTCCTCATCTTTAAGAATTTCTTTTCGGAAATTCTAAATGACTAATGGAAGAAATACTCTTTTAGTCGTCATTCTATCCCGATATACAGTTGTCGATACCACTTCCGATGCATATGGCTACTAAAACGACTCGATACGTTCACCAGACCCGATTTGCACGACGCTAGAGTAGTACGTTTACTATGCAACACTTATGTAGAAAAGAACTAGATGTAAGTTAATTTTTTTAATTATCCTTAGATGGGAGAGTTTTATGCCGAATTTACTTTTTTCTATAGAGATATCTTTTAGGCGAATGTTTAATATTTTAAACTCGATTTATTTACACATGTTAAAATCCTATTTGCGAGATTTTAACTTGATGCTATGGATAAGGTCTACTGCTCTGGATGAGGAGTAGTTATGTATTTACCTTTAGTATATCCATAACATTATAATTCCACATGGTAATGTGTCGGTAGGCACACCCAATATATATATAAGGCGGATGTTTAAAATATTTTTAATTTTAAACACTGTTATTTTATTTACGCGTGTGTGAAGGTTAAAATCCCATTTGCGAGATTTTAACTTGATGTTATGGATAAGGCCTACTGCTCCGAATGAGGAGTAGTTATGTATTTACCTTTAGTATATCCATAACATTATAATTCCACATGGTAATGTGTCAGTAGGCACACCCAATATATATATTAAATGCCGAAGAATAACATTCTTCGGTTCCAGATAACTCCATAGATATATGTTAAGAGGTGTTTGTCAAACTCATCTTTATATATTTTTACTATTTTTAACTTGCTGAGAATTAATTATTTACCTTTTTTTTTTTATAGTTGATCGATATGATTCGTTTAGCATAACGATCATGCAAGATAAAACAATATTATTATTATTATTATTATTATTAGGATAATGTTATTTGTAACAGCCTGTTACACTCTTATTTGTAACAGCCTTTATCTCTAAATCAAAATTGTACTAAGACAACACCTATTGCGCTTCTAACAAAAAATAATCCTCTCGCAATTCTGTATTAATCCCTAATCTAATCCTATTTTAATATTAATGTGGCCTTATGGGCTGTTACAAATAAGCGTGTAACAGGCTGTTACAAATAGCTTTTTCCTTATTATTATTATTATTTATTTTATATTTTATTTTTTTATTTTATTTTATTTTATTTTATTTTTTTTGAATTTCATTTTTTCACATATGCGTCTTTAGATTTCGCTTTTTAGCTGCAGTTGGAAACATGTCTTCTGAAATCATCATCGGAGTCGTTAGTACTGTCCTTGGCTTTTAATGTAGATATAACGATGTTTGTGTGATTTCGAAGGCGGTAATTCGAATGGCATTTATTCTCGTATTTATTACAATTAACGTGGTATAGGATGAAAAAGATGTTTGAGTGGTTTTGAATTCAATCATCAATTCGAATGGGCAATTTATCTTGGATCTTATGCAACGACGAAGAAGGCATTTGAGTGGTTTTCAAAATTTGCTAGAAGTGATGATATGACATAGGTACAATAAATGATGAAAAAAAGGCGTTTGAGTAAACTCTAGAATTTTGACTATAAATACGACATAGGCACAGTCAAGGATAAAAAAAAAAGCATTGGTATTGTTCCGGAATCTGCTAAAGGTGGTGATTCGATTGAATGATTTAATTTTAAATTTATTGTGTTGGGTTAGGATTAGTATCAAATGAATTATGGTTAAAGTTAGGGAAATTAGTAATATTATGTATTTTTTAATATATTGGCACTGTATTTATAAATAAAATTATATTATATTGTTATAAATATATAGTGAAATGTAATAAATTTTATTTTAATCAATTTAATAAATTTAATTTAATCAATGATCTTTTAATTACACTACCATCTCTACACTATCATCCCGATCATTACACTGCTATCCCGATTCTTACACTGCTATCCCGATTCTTACACTACTATCCCGATCCTTACAATATCATCCCAATCCTTACACCGCCATCCAAACGAATAATTTTAATTGTTAAATAATAATTAAAAAAAAAAAAAATTTCAAATCACTCATAAATCAACATAAACAGAATAAGACAGGTATGGTTAAATCCATATAAATTTAAATCACTGGAAGTATCTTTCTAATCTAAGAATCTTACTAAAATCCAGAGAAGTCAACGTGGTATTCTTTCTTCTTCTGATCTAGGTTTATTATTCCAGAGAAGCCAACGTAATGTTCTTTCTTCCTTTTGATCTAAGTCTACTATTTCAAGATATCAACGTGGTAGTCTTTCTTCCTTCCATGTTTCTATTCCGACTAATGCGGTGTTCTTGCAAAGTGCATCCTTCAATACTTTTCCCTCTCACTCAAACTAAAAATAGGCTACTAAAGTTTATATGGTTAAGTGGTTTTAAAATCTCAGTGCATAAAAGCGTCTTATGACGGTCTCGAGTAAATACTACCCGGTAAAAAAAAAAAAAAAAATCTTTGCAGAAGTTACCGGTAATTTTGTTTTTCGTAGTAGAGTTTGACTTACTCAGTTCTATAGATTATGAAACAAAAGGGCAAGATTCTTTTCGGATAATAAAGTATTGAATTGTTCACGTTGTCCAGAACGTTAAAAATTTATGATTTTTATCGATGCCAGCTTGAATGATTGCTGGTAATCGATATCCGCCTTATTTAAAAATTTCTTGATGAAATATTATACGAGTTTGGTGATTGTAGTCAATTGGATGTTAGCCGATAAAGTCATTTAAATAAAATGTACTAGATGATCAGCAAACGAAAGAATGAATATCAATCCATTTGATGTATATAGCAAGCAAAACCAAATTATAGATACCTGTTTTAGTCAATTCAATATCTATTTTTATATTATATAAAATTTTAAATAAAAATTTGTTCGCAATACAGTTAGAATAGATCCAATTGTAAGAAACCTCTTCATTTTTTTAGCCTGCAAAAAATCCTATTTTTCGTGTAACAACTGCCTAATTCTGTTATTTTGACATTTCTCTACGTACAATACATACAGTATGTAATCATATAAATTCTTTGTTGTATTATCTGTTATATATTTTAATAATACTGTATAGGTTATATATATAATACGTATAATAAAAAAAAAATGGATCTTGAATTTCCACCATATTTCCACCATAGTATGAAGATCATGGTCATCAAAAAAAAAATACTATGATCATGTGCTAACAATAAGATATATGGGTCATGGTCTAGGAAAACCCCCCTCTGACACTTTTTTAAAAATTTTGAGATTTTTGATTCAAATTAAAGTTTCGGTTTATATCTATATGTATTTTACTTTTTACCCTACGTTGATATAATAATTTATCGAAATATTTTAACTTGAATGTAAAACAATTTTTTAACATTCGTGTTCTAAAAATAGATTTACAACCAAAGATTGACGGCTCAATTTAATTAGATTGGTCAATCAGTGTTTCATAATCACATGACCTTGTTTACTCAGTAATTAATATCTAAAAATAAACAAAAAAATTCAGGGGCAAAATTTAGGTTTCACAAACAATTAATCGCTATTTTCTCAAAATGGAAACCCCCCTTCAGACGGTGTTTTTCCCGGGTCTGATACCCGAGTTTGATTTGAGGTAAAAAATAAAAACCGAATGATCACAAATTTAAAATTTTGAAAAATTTTCGAAACACTAGATTTATTAATTGTACTTCTATCACTGCTATAATAATCACCCCTGCTATAATACTTCATGATTCAGAAAATTGGGTATTATTCTAGATATCAGATATATATATTTAGCTTTAAAATCCTCATTAAAATATATTGTAAAGTATCCCCTTATTATAATACCCTCTCTCGTAACTAGTACCCGGGTACTGTAGTCAGTGCCACTCTCTACATATGATGTTTTTATATATTTTTCACGTACGTACAAGACCCTTTTTAGCAATAGACCCCCCCTTCCTTACAGATTTAAACCGGTTTTTTGAATGGGCTTATCAGATGTAATAATTTTCCAAGTCCGACGCGCTACATTTGATTTTCACGCGTCGAGATTATCAAAATTTGAACTCCTGAATCTTTTTAGAAGTTTGTATTACAGTATTACCCGTGAAAATAAGTTTGCGAAAGATATAAAAATGCAGTCTATTTAAGTCTTTCTCTTTCAACCACAACCACCACAACCACAACCACAACCACAACCACAACCACAACCACAACCATCACACCACAACCACCACCATCGCATAACCATCGCAAAACCATACAACTACAACTATTTTTTATACACCGATCTTACGAGTGGGCTTTTATTTTCGTATAATTACTTTTTTATTATACGTAAAGACCTTTTGGAAGTAGTTAAGATAAGTGTTTCGTTCTGTACACACTTGTGTTTCAGTTGCTACGCCTATTTAACCTTTCGTTTTTGTTGAAAGATTCCCACTTGGGTTTCTTTCAATGGTAAGTATTTTTTATAAATTCACCTTCCTCCCTGGCAAGGCCCCTTTGACCCTGATGAGTGTAAGTATTCGCATTTGCTTTTTTAAAATTTATTAAATCTTATCAGGGTCGTTTATTTTTTGAGTAAGTGTTTTTCTTTTATAAGCCAGGTTATACTTTAGAAAAACACTTACAACAGAGGTTTTAGTGAGTAAAAATCTCACACTGTCTAGAGGGTTGCCCTCTATTCGCCTTTTGAAGGTTTCCTCTTTAAAAAAAAAAAAAAAACAAAAAGCTAAATAAGTCCGAAAGTAATTATTTACAACGAACTTTGAACTTTTAAATTTATATCAGCCTAGTCGTAGAAATGTAAAGCATTAGTAATTATATATACAAAAAATTTTCAAAATCATCGTGAATAACCATTTTTATAAAATCAAGTGATCAAAATCATCGAAATTATTTGCATAATAAAATTTGCCAAAAGCCCAACTTAATCTTCCATAAAAGATATGAAAATATCACATATAAAAGTTTGTTCGATAACATTATCATTTCGAGATATATAATGACTTTATTAAACTTTGAAATTAGAAGTCTTTCGTTAAAAGTTCACAGAATTCATTCCAAAAAAAAAAAATTCATCAACTAGGGTTGAATAACTGCAGTAATTGTTACTAAAATATTAGAAGTCTTTCGTTCAAATTTGATTAAAAGTTCACAGAATCATTCCAAAAAAAAAATTTCATCAATTAGGTTGAATAACTTCAGTAGTTGTTACTAAAACATTAGCGATAAATACTTTTCTTGCAAATGATGATAAACATTCTATAACATCTAATAGAAAAAAAATTTCAAAGAGTTTAAAATTCTATTATCGATTGATGTTCGTATTGAGATATTCGACAAACAATTCAGCTACTCGATCTACATCTAATGTATGCATCTTGTTAATGTTTGTGAACTGCCTTCTTAATCGTCTTAGTTCAGAAAGCGTTATCGTGCGCGAAGGAAGCTTAATGTACTAAAAGAAAGAAAATTCATTTTCAATTAAAGAATCAATCTTAAAATAAGAAATCTGTAAATAAATCAATAAATAAATAAATGAAAAAGGATATAGTTTTGGTTGTGTTAGGAATTGTAACGGAATTTGCCCCAACATCATTCTTTTGTACATTCAAAACCGCATTGATGATATCTTGTGTAGTCTTTTCGAGTTCATATAAATAATTTGTTTCGCTTACAGGTTTCTAAAAAAAATATAATATAAATCTGAAAATATAAAATTCTAATAATAACATCTAAAGTAGATCATAATAAATACAACTATACATACCGCTACAGTAGATAAATTAGGCGGTTTTGCTTTCTTAACAATAATAGCATCCCATATTCCGTCGTATGAAGGTACAGGATCATCATATAAAACTGTAAAAAGTGGTGAATCCCAACGGTTACGATCATCCGGTTCTTCAAATCTGCTGACAAGTTCGTCAAATCTAAAATGATTTTATGTTTATATGCTTCCTTTAGATCATTAAAATAAATATATAAATACATATTTTTTGTTTTCGTTAATACTGACATTGTTGCTTCGTAACCTTCTTCACCTCGATTAGAATTCCATTCTCTGGCAATTTCTATCGGCGTTCCACAATATATCTACAAAGAAACTGGCTTCAATAATAATATCATACGATGAGCAAAAAAAACGCTAGGTAAACTAACCACACAATGTGGGGTACCAACGGCCCGTGCGATACAATATAATTGATATCGATATCCTTTGATATAATTCATCCCATCGGCGATTACTACATCCTCTTTAGAAACTAGTCGTTCAACAGCTGATATTAATGACGCACGAGCTTTTTTTTCCTCAACACGTGTATCTTTATTCAAAATCAAAAATTAATATTCATGAATTTAGAAATCTGCATAGAGAAATAATAATAAGTTTCTGAATGCAGAATACCTCTATAACTATCCTTTGTAATTCCTAATGATTCATCGTTAATAAGGTGTACATTTCCTATTTTTTCTTGAGTAGAAAACCTATTAAGAAAATATTGCGTTATTTGCTTCGCACGAGTGGTCTTCCCGCTTGAGGGAATTCCGCAAATAATAATTAAAGGCATTACCGAAGTTTACGATGATAAAGTTACAAATGAAAATTCAGGTTACACTCATTTTCACGTGCATAGATGTACATACGTATGATATCAAAATTTCGATTACCTTGGATACCGTGTGAACGCGTAATAATCATATATCTGATGTACGCGTATGTCTATAATTCTTTGAACATTTTGATATCTACATCATGGATAGGTTTGATACCATAAATTTATTAATCGTAATTATCTAACGAGCTGTATTAAATTTTTCCTGTCATTTATTATAGCAAAGAGGATGAAGCGGCTACACCAGAACTTTTGAGTTTTTTTTATTCAAGATTTTTTCCATATAAAACATATGTCAATTGGTTGAATTATGAAACTGGTAAATTAACTTTGTAATTTTTGGGTCTTTATAATTTTTCCCCTACAAAAAATATATCAAATGGTTGAATTATGGAACTGGTAAATTAAATTCGTAATTTTTGGGCCTTTTAATTGAAATTCAAATATAATACTTCTTTTAGAATCCAATGGTGCATTTAAGAATCGTGAACTCAGTTTCACGCTACCTTCGGATGCGTATCTCCGTTATAATTCATATAATGGTGAAGAAGACTTGAAAGCAGAGATCATGAAAATGTGTCCTACAAAAATCGATATTGGCGCGATTTACACTGCTAAAGTATGCTATTATATTTTAAATATTGTTATTATTGACAGTTATAAAAAGTTATTTGTTTTTCTTATACCACATTAGCCAAAAGATAAAAAAACTATGAGACTATCTGCCTTTAAGCCTGTCGAGAAAGAATTAATATTTGATATTGATATGACCGATTATGATGAAATTCGTACTTGTTGCAGGTATTTATATCTATGAAAGATCTATGAAAGTTTGATCGAATTACATTGTCAATTAAATTTTATACTTTTTTAGTGGTGCATCTATATGTTACAAATGTTGGAAGTTCATGACAGTGGCAATCAAGATAATTGACGTTGCTCTTAGAGGTTTGTCGCTATTTTTGAAAAAATTTGGGGGGGGGTTTTTTTTTAAGTTTGGTTTATTAAACACGTAAAATACGTAAAAAAAAAATCGATAGAGGATTTCGGGTTTAAACACTTGCTTTGGGTATATTCGGGTCGACGTGGTGTTCATTGCTGGGTTTGTGATGAAAACGCTCGCAAATTGAGTAATGAAAGAAGAGCAGCAATTGTATCATACCTTGCAGTCATAAAAGTAAAAAGTTTATAAGCTTTTAATTAATGTTGGTTCACTTTATCTAGTCCATTATCTCACATCTTTAATTCTCAGGGAGGAACACAAGTGAGTAAGAAAGTGCAATTAAACAGAACATTACATCCATTTCTTAGGTAAATATCTTGAAAATAAGAATATTCATACTCTCTTGTAAATACTAAAAAAGTTTACTATCAATAATGTATAGACGGTCTTTAGAAATCATCGAGAAATACTTTGAGGACATAGTATTAAAAGATCAGGACGTGTTGGGTTCTGAAGAAAATTGGTCCAAAGTTTTAAATTGTATCCAAGATGATGGTAAAAATTACAATTAATTTGTTGTTTAAAAGAAAATTCGAATATATGTTAAGTTGTAATTAATTTAACACGTTTTAGAAATAATAAAAAAATTGTCCAATAAGTGGAATGGGTCGAATTCAAAATCATCTGTCCAAAAATGGGATGAATTAGTTAATGAACTAGAACATGCTGCGAGTGCTTCAGGAAGAAAGGTAACATTCACCTTTAGAATATTACAAATTTCAATTTATTAAATTCATTTAATATATTGGATTTTAAATTATAGTATTCAAAGAAAGCTGAACAACTTCAAATTTGTAAACTGGAAATAATGTTTCAATATACTTATCCAAGACTCGATGAAGCAGTATCTAAAAATATTAATCATTTATTGAAGAGTCCTTTTTGCGTACATCCAAAAACAGGTGAGCATGGTGAACAAATAATAAATTTAATAACGTCAGGATGTAGGTTTAAAAAACGGTCACTTTTTATAGGACGTGTTTGTGTACCAATTCAACCTGATGATTGCGAAAATTTTGATCCATTTGAAGTGCCTACAGTTTCTTCCTTATATCAAGAGTTGAACCTATATGTTGAAGGAGAGCGAAAGGTTCATGGTAAAATATCTTGTTTATACGCTATTTTATTAACAACTTTATTCTAATTATTATTATTTTAAATTCGTTAATATGATAGATTATGAGAAAACATCGCTAAAACCATACATCAAATATTTCGATAATTTTGTCAAAGGTACTTCGAAGGAAGCTCGAGAAAAAAACCGCTGTATGTTTTTTTGTACTACTTTATCATTAAATGAAGTTATTTTCATTTATTCATTAATAACAAAACCATTTTATTACACACAGCACAAGCATCTATGGAATTTTAAACATATATTCTTAAGTTTATTAAAAATAAATTGATAATTAGTTCGTGTAACTATGATTATCAGATATGTCTCGAGGATGTGATTATGTGATTGGCCAATAAAATCTTGATTGTATAATTCTGTCTATATCGATGTGTGAAGGTCTTTAATACTTATTATTATTCAAATGTTTACTCGCTGTACGTGTCATTATTCTTCGCAAGCATGTTTATTGGTACCACCAATATTAGGTACAAGTGGAAGAAATTTCATGTTCAATTTGAGAACACTTAATTTCAAATTTAAGAAAATTTTTAGATAATTATTCATTCGTTTTAAAAAAACATTCAGAGCGCACATTTCATACTACTTCACCAGTATTAAAACGTCGTCCTCAGGAGATAAAGAAAAAAAATATTGCAAAAAAATTATCCAAATTAGAAGCCGAGAAGGCATCGATGCCTGATCCGGTTGTTGGAATTCCCACAGAATTTACAAAATCTTTACTTCGACCTTTAGAAGTTTATAAAGCAGCTACTGACCCAAATGCAACTCAGTACATGAATTTTTTTCTCGACAAAAAGGATGAAGAACTGTTATTCGAAACAACACCAAAAAAAGTTGCCGCAGAAGTTGAAAAATCACTTAAAGTTGAAGGTGAAAAAGTCGACGATAAAGTTAATAATTCGACAGCATTAGTTGAAGAAAAAAAGGCTGAAATATTGAAATCATTGGTTAGTTTACATAATTCGAATGCGAAAAGCATTATGATGTATAATGTTAAAAGAACGGTTGAAGAATTTGGTAGGAACGAGAATGACACTGGAAGTGCAGAAGTTCAAGGTGAGAGTTACTTAATCTTATATTTTATTATGAAAATCGCGAATAATAAACCTATCATTATTATTAGCTGCGGTATTAACAGTACGCATCCTAAATCTTCATGAACACATCAAAAATAACCACAAAGACAAACACAATTATCGTGGTCTACGAATGTTAGTACATAAACGTCAAAAAATTTTAAAGTATTTAAAAAGAGAAAGTTTAGAAAGATATTATACAACTATTAAAAAGCTTGGATTGGACGAAAGGGTAATCGAGGGTGAAATTGTGATTTGACTTTAAATCATCAATTCTAGAGTTTTTGTCAAGTTTATTCAATATAGAAACCATCTTATTCAGGTATAATATAATAATCAATATATTATACTACCTATCTACCTATACTATCGTCTACATAAATTTTGTATTATAACACAACTCATAACTTACAGATTCAAACTTCTACCAAGCATTATCCTTTTTTTGGCTTTTTTTCTTCAGTGAGCTCAATATTATCTTCTGGAACCTATATTAGATAAATCGATTTTTTTTAAAGGAATAAACCATTAATTTTATTATTACTTTAACAACGAAAAGTAATTTTTTAATACTTACATCTGGCCAAGTTTCTAATATAAATTCAAATAAATCCTCTGAAACATCTCCTTGCACTACGATTTCGTCATTTCCTTGATTGTTTTTAACAACTGATGAACCACAAGCAAACTTTGTTGCAAATGATTTAGCAGCTTTTTTCAAATCAATATCTAAACAATTAATTAAATTACTGATGATTACAAAAATGGATCAAGAAATAATAAATGCCAAAAGTATATCTTCAATTTACCAAAATTCTCTAAACCATAAACATTTGTGACACATTTTCGTTTGTTTCGTGCAATGCGCGTAATAATTACTTTAGATGCCTAAGAATAAAGGATGCAGGAATATATTAAAAATTATTTTAAAGAGAACATTTATCAAGCCTAAATATAATCAGGATCAATCGAATGTTAAGTCAAATATCTTACCATCTTTTTCTGCAACTCTCTTTCTATTTTTGCTGCCTCTATAATAATTAAAGGTAACCGAACAAATAAAACACTAAATTCATAAGAAAAATGAAATGTACTAAACAAAAATTGTAACTTATTTATACCTTTTGCTTTCTTTTTATCTTCTACATCATTACCCTGTTTTTGATCTTCCAATGATGTTTTAGCTAACTGCTCGCTCATTTCAGCTACAAAATTTAGACATGAGGATCAAAGAAATTTCCTAAATACAATTGGATGAAGATTTAAAATTTGATAAGCACGTTCAGAATACAGTTTGTCAAACATTTCGGGATGCTTCTCTTGTAGCCATTTTTTACATTTATCAAGAGTTGGTCCAAATTCGCAATACTTTTTTTTTCAATGTATATTAATTAAAGATAGATCAGAATCAATAATTACATATATTATGAAATTTGCAAGGTAATAAATATTTATATACCTCTGGGGGCAACGAACAAACTATTAATTGTTATTGTTTTTCAAACGAATAAAAATACCAGTAACGTTAAGTCGAGAAATGTTAAGATTCATCGAAGGCCTCCAAAATGATAAAAGGTATGAATCCTTACTTCCACAATATATCACTTGTTTTGCTGTTGAAACCGGAGTTGCCATGTGTTTTTTTTCTTGTATATGCTATTTAAATAACTATTTACAAAAAAATTTTTTGTAGTGATCCAAATCGTAAAAAACCACACCCATATAGCAATATCGTTAGTATCCCCCCGTCTTATTCAAAAAAACCCTGGCTATCTTGCTAACTTGGGTAGCACTGTAGTACAGGGTGGGCGATTCAAAAATACACCTAATTACCATTAATTTTGACCCGATTCTTTCGCCGGCAGACAGTTCAGGTATCAACCCAAGTAGAGTAAAATCACGTGGTGTTGTGCCAATCAAATTATATCAATTTGACGATTCTGACTACCCTGACGAAGCAAAATACCGTAAATTCGACCCGGGTATATTGTATAACTGTGGTTATATTAGGTATCTTGTGAGCATATATTATCGGGAAGGCAATTTTACTTATATAAAACCACTTTCTGATCTTAACCAAACCATAATATAAGGTGACTCTAACTCCCTAAATACCGTAATTTGCCCAATTAAAAAATCCCATTATTTTAGTTACCATTTCAATAAATATACAAATTGAAAATATAATGTCATACAAATTTTTTATTAATATTATTTATTTATTTGAATTTAAAATATTAAATGTCCAACATTATCTCTATTGATAATATGTCAAATTGAATATGCCTTACGTCCATACTTCTGTCAATATATAGTTTAGACACCTAAAGTAATTTGTTTAATACCTTTTGAAAGTATACAATTATGAATATTAAAATATTCAACTACATTTATGATACTGATGAAATCAGATAATGAATAATAATTAAAATAAGATTTTCTGTTAAGGATGCTCAAACCACACCCCTAAAATTAATTTAAAAATGATTAATTATACATGAATCTACAACCCCCAATATGACAAACTTTAGAAACTCACTGTGGAAGTTCGAATTTTTGACCGTGCAAAACTCTAAATATAATTGAAATATATGTTAATAATTATCATTTCTATTAATTTATATCCCAAAGTGCGTTTCTCTTGGTAAAAATTTTGATACACATTAGTACATTATAATCTTTTACAGTACTTTGCGTAATTAAAACTAACATATCGATATATAATAATCAAATGAATTATAGATTAATCCTTATCGTAATGAACTTACTAAAATGCTCTTTTTTTCAGAATCTCTACTTAAAATACCCGGTAATTTTAATTTGATAATACCGGTATTTTGTACGGGCATTTTTGTACGGTATTATCTCCCATTATCACATATCAATTCTGTATTACGTGAAATATGCCGTACAAAAATGCTTTCCCCAATACGAAATACTTGTCATGATACCCGGGTATTTTAAGTTTTTTTTTTTTTAATGAGTATTTTATATTAGACCCCAGGTCTTTTAGTCAGCGCATTATGGCATATGTAATAAATTCGACTCTAAGTCCCCCTTTGGTTGTGTATCAATCCAAGAGAAAGGAAACTCCATAATCACAAAAACCTACTTTTTGTAATAAATGTAAAAGAAATCGCTATATAATGCAGTCTGAATTGCACCAGCGATCCATACAATCAAATCCGCGTAATTTTCAGTGTAAAACCTCCAAATCCAATTCAATAAATAGAGACCGCGATACGCGCCTAACGCAAACAAATAGTGTGTTGTAATAGTCTCTGCCTCTCCTGTGCGAGATAACATAAAAAGCTGCGGAAGAATTGCAACCGCTTCAAGATAGATCGAGAAGGTCCAGAGAACCTATGATAATAAATTGTTACAATTATAACTTAAACAAATCATTATACTTGTATGTACAAATAAATTAAAACTAGCACTTTTAAAAATACCTCAATAAATGAAAAGGAATAGTTAAATACTAGTGCTAACAATAAACATGCTCCCAGTAAAAACTCTATTCTAAAAGTGTCTTGACTAGGATCATATGTGGCTCTAAATTTGACTTTCATCAAGTACAAAATATAAATCGATGTGGCAATGAAGAAAATTTTCATCAAAGTGTTATACAACGAAATCCATTTAGGAAGATCAAGATATCGAGTGACAAAAACCACCGCATAGAGAAGCTGAGTTTTGAAGGAAATTCCTAAAAAAAAAAAAAGTATAAAAGTAAGTTTAATTTATGAATCAATATAATAAGCGATGAACATTTATATTCGTGCATTTAAATTATTCAAAATGAGAAGATATAATGTCCTAAATTCTTATTAGTTACGAAAATTGTGATGACATTGTCACCAACGCTTTTATTAGCAAAAGTATGTACATGCAACAGCTTACCAGAACATGACCGCGTTTTCTGAATTTTTAATAATAAAACAAAAATGGACATTAGGTGCATTAAATCTGCTGTAAGTCGGAAAAAATTCATTTTTATAAATTAAGAGAGTAATAGCTATCGAAAGAACAAAACGCCGTTTCAAAGTTTATAGTCAGTTTATAGTCTATCTAAATTAGTCATTAAAAGTTTGTTCAATTTCCAATCAAATTTCAGCAAATTGCTTAATTTGATATGTCTACCTAAAACTGATATCAAGCCTGTTATTGTGTTATTGTGACAGGTAATTATAATTTTTTGGAAACAACTGGGTTCGAGGTAAACTCCGTTGGTTTAAAAGTCGCTTTATCTGGTAACTGATGATAAAATGTCGGACTATTGTCAGATTATTGTCAGATTATCAGTTGAGAGCACCCTCCACTTTTGTTTTAATACGTAACACTGACGACAAGTTAAAAAGTCTGATTGTTAGTTGGGCGCGCCTTACCTTTAAGAGAACTAACACTTAATATATTGGAATATATTGGTTGAGTATACCCTCCTCAGACACTATATACACAAGTAAACACACAGATCGTCTGGGTAGATTCCGGATGATTAAAAAGACAACCCATCATATAAAAAACCAAAAAAACCAGATAAACGCTGTTAATCTAATTAACCCATACAGTACTATATTGATAATAAATTAACTAGATTTTAAAATACATTTTATCTTAATTGCAGAATTGGATTCGTCACTCATCTAAGCTCAAAATTATGTTACGTAAAGTTGAGCTAAACCTGCTTTACTTATTTGTGCCGATAATACAAACTCCTAAAAAAACAGCCAATAACAAAATTTAACGTGGGGCTGAAGCTGAAATTGGCTAAAACTTAAATTTTGGGGTTTTATTTAAAAGACGCCTATACCATATACCGTATAGTTCCGAAATTAAGCACCCCTCTACCCCAATTTTTTAATCTCAGATTAGCGGAAATGAGATCTTTGACCAATTACTCCCGCTAATCTGAGATTAAAAAAAATTGGGTAGAGGGGTAGTGCTTATTTCGGAACTATATGGTACTTTTTTTATTAATAATCTAATCCTAAGTTCAAATCTATAGATAATATTATTACTTGATATAATATATTATAACAAAAAATTTATATGTAGTTAATATTTAATCTAATAATTTTTATTTAAATTAACATATCTGATATAGTATATATTAAGCTAATTACAGTAAGAGTAGTGACAGATATTACATAATATTTTTTTACTATACCCTCCCCTCTCATGCAAGAGAAATTTAATTGACTGTTATAAATTTATATATCTAACATAAAAAAATTCTAAGACTTTTCTTTTTTTTTAGAATATTATGAGAATTTTAGATAATTCTATATTATTAAACTAGATATTTTTTATAATAAATTTTGACCAAAACAAAAAATTAAATTTGTTTTGATCAGAATTTATCATTACATGGTTTAAACAATATTTAGTTTAATAATACCACCTTTTTTAAATTATCTAGAATCCTATTTTTAATAGTTATCAGGTAGAAAATGTAGATAACATTGGATCAATATTATTTAGTGACCATTTGTTAACTTAGATCATGCCACGAAGCAGTATAATCTAAATTAATCAAATAGTTGCTAAATGAGCTAATCCAATATCATCTATATTTTTTATCTGATAACAATATTATCCAAAAGTGATTATTGATTATATTATCTCTATATTAATTCTGTAAATTATTGTTATTTTATAAAGTTTAGTTTATTAATTATGTAGTTTTTTTATTAAACTCCTCTTAGAGGAATGCCAGATGGCATATTTAATTATGTAGTTTCTTTCTCTAGTTGTTTTTTTTCCTTTTTCTTTTTTTTTTTTTTTATTTAAAAACTTTTTGAGATAATATAAAAAAAAACAAAAAAAATATATATTCAAAAAAAAATTTAAAATTTTAAACTATAGAATAAACATTGATATACTATAGTATAGAATTAATATAAATAATATGATCAATAGTAACTACTAGATAATATATAATATTAGGGATGATGCTAAAATTCATGTAATTACATAATGATCTTTCATATAAACAAACCTAAGATGTGTTACTAAACTATTACTAACCATTATAGGGGACACTTAAAGAAAATTAAACCCAGTAATAATCACAAATTGTATCATACTTGATATAATCACCTAAGAATTTTGATTGGTCAAAAGAGCATAAACAAAATTAGTAGATACAGATCAATTAATATCTAATATGTTTATATGCTACATAAATTGTATTCTTGATTTTATATATAAAAGACTTCTAACTATATCAAAAAGTTGATCCTAACTCTAACTCTAACCACAAGATAAATTTTTTTTGTTTGGTTTTATAAATATTTTTTGGGGGTTAGGTTTAGGCAAAAATTTTTTTTGTTAGTAGTTTAATATCTCATAGTTATGGTTAGGATTAGGGCTGGCTACTTATAGTATTTGATTGTTTTACAAAATTCAAAAATTTTTGAAAATTCAATAATCATCTGATTTCATAAATATTACCTAATATTGTTTACTTTTTTTGGCCAATCAAAATTATGTAATTATATTGAGGGGATTTTGGTTTTCAAAACTAATTTTATTTTACTTTACTTATAATTCAGCATTTTTTAAAATAGAATTGGGACTTTATAATAAGTTATTTTTTTAGTTTTTCTTGTATTTCGTCGCTAAAATTTTTTTTTCTTTTGATGCATTTCATCGTAAACGATTAGTTAGTGATTAGTTGTCATCATTAAAGTCATCATAATTAGAGTCACCAAGAAGTTGTTAAAGTCGATGCCAAATAGAAATTGGACAATATTAATTTTTCTTGACTCGTTTGGTTATTGACAGAGAGGCATGGTAGAAGTTTTTTTATTTAGTGTAGATTTTGTCTTAATTAGTTAGATTCTATCCATGTATTGTTTGGTATTATTTTTTTTTAAATTAATAAATTTTGAATATATACCTTTAATATTTAAAAAAAAAAAATTTTGAATAGATAGGTGTTCCAAGTTAAAAGGGCCCATTTTTACAATTTTTTAAAAAATAAGTTTTTATTAGAATTATATAAATTTTGATATGGTTAACATTTTGTAATTATAAAAGAAAATCGATTTGCATAATAAAAAATCAAGATAATATAAATTACACAAGGTTGTATAATGCAAACACATTCACGAGATTACTTAATAGTCACCTGTTACCTTTAACTAATCAAAATTGTGACATTTGATTAATTCTGAATCAGTCCAAAAATCAAAACAAATGATTAAACTCAATGATCTCAAAATAAACTATATATAAAAATGGCCCTTTTAACTTGGAACACCCCATATAACTTATTCATTAAAAAAAAAATTTTTTTTTGAATATATACCTTTAATATTTAAAAAAAATTTGAATATATACTTTTAATATTTAAAAAAAAAAATTTTGAATATATACAGTATAAGGACCAATCAAAATTGATCACATGATTCATATGATGCCTGATTAGTATCAGTTATCATATGAATCATGTGATTGATTTTGATTGGTCGATTACAGGATCACTATGGTAACAGGTCATTATAAAATAACACTCTTAATATTAATTTATACCAAAAATATGCATTAGCAACCTCTTTTTATTTTAAAATTTAATTAAAATTATGCAATTGAAAATCTACTTCTTTTAAAAATTTTGTTAAATTTATACAAATCTAGATCTTGCATATAAAAAAGTTACTAAGGGGAGGGCCAGAAATCAGCTGATTTCCTAGGAGGAGGGCTGAAAAACTGGAAATTTAATATGAAGACCTGACTAAAATAGGGGAGGAGTCAAAATTTTGGCCAAAATCAAATCAGCTGATTCCTGGCAGCGCCCTAAGTTGGCTATATATTTAATTCACTAACCTATATACTAAAAGCTCAGAGTCCTAAGCAAAGTATATTGAAAATTACACATTACTGCTTACAATCTTTGTACTATCTACTTAAATACCGAGACTTGGACTATTTATCCACGACCTAAACCTACCAGAGCCTGCCATATTCCCATTTATATAGACAGTCTGGTTTTGTACATCCCTTCCTAGCTGCTAATTAGTATTAGATTTTTATTTATAAATTTGCAATTATACTATAGTTGCTACTACAAAAAGCTATTAACTTATAATTATGAAATTTTTAAACTTTTATAATTTTTCAAAATAAAATAAAATAAAATAAAATTTTTATAAATTTAATAGCTTTTTGATTTAACTATCAAATCTACAAATAAAATTTTTAGTACATATACTCTGATTTTTGGAATTTATAAAAAAAGCTTATTTTTTTAAAACTTTAAAGCTAAATAATTTTTGATTTAAAGCACTAACATTTATTACTTAATATCCATTTACTATAGGGGCTTACTCAGTAAAGTACATTGGACGTTTTGTGAACATCTTGAACATTTTTTCAAATTAAAATTACTTAAATTTTATTAAAATTATCTATTTTAATTTTTTTAAAAATGAATTTAGCACCTAAAAAAATATATAATTATATATTTATTAAATTAATTTATTAATTATTTAAGCTTTGGACATAGGCTTGAACAGTTTTGGACAATTTTGGACGTTGGACAAAAAACATAGTGTTGGAGTTGGACATGTCCAATGACAACACTGGGCTTACCCCCACCTCAAGGTAAGATTTATAAATAGAATTTTAGCCAATCAAATTTAATTAAGATAAGATTTTCTTGACTCCTATCCTCTAAAATATTACCTAATTAATGTCAGCGCCCTTACTGGTTTATTTTAAATGATTTTACTACCAAACTGTTCATCTCTTTAAGACAATTCCAATGAGCTAAAAATTATAAAAATCCAATCATAGGATCATGAGAAAATACACTGTCAAATAGGCAGGCCTCCGCAAAAATTACCCATGCAATTTCTGAATTTTTGGAGGGTATAAAACCAATGTTACACAGTAGGTGCTTGAACCGAAATCGGTATGTAGAATTAGTATTATAAACCCACTTTCGGAAAACATGAATCATTTACACCTCACGTGTGCTTGCTGCTAGCAGCAAGCACATGTGAGGTGTAAATGAATCATGTTTTCTGAAAGTGGATTTATCTACTAATTCCATATACCGATTTCGGTTCAAGCATCAATTGAGTAATATTGGTTTTATAGCCTCCAAAAATTCAGAAATCGCACGGGTAATTTTTGCAGAGGCCTACAAATAGGTGATATATCTGAAATTGGGTTGATCTATATCAAACCAATTTCAGATTTTTATGAATTTAGCTCATTGGAATCACTTTAAAGAGACGAACAGTTTGGTAGTAAAATCATTTAAAATGGACCAGTAGATCAAAAATTATTTAGCTTTAAAGTTTTAAAAAAATAAGCTTTTTTTATTNATTATCTATTTTAATTTTTTTAAAAATGAATTTAGCACCTAAAAAAATATATAATTATATATTTATTAAATTAATTTATTAATTATTTAAGCTTTGGACATAGGCTTGAACAGTTTTGGACAATTTTGGACGTTGGACAAAAAACATAGTGTTGGAGTTGGACATGTCCAATGACAACACTGGGCTTACCCCCACCTCAAGGTAAGATTTATAAATAGAATTTTAGCCAATCAAATTTAATTAAGATAAGATTTTCTTGACTCCTATCCTCTAAAATATTACCTAATTAATGTCAGCGCCCTTACTGGTTTATTTTAAATGATTTTACTACCAAACTGTTCATCTCTTTAAGACAATTCCAATGAGCTAAAAATTATAAAAATCCAATCATAGGATCATGAGAAAATACACTGTCAAATAGGCAGGCCTCCGCAAAAATTACCCATGCAATTTCTGAATTTTTGGAGGGTATAAAACCAATGTTACACAGTAGGTGCTTGAACCGAAATCGGTATGTAGAATTAGTATTATAAACCCACTTTCGGAAAACATGAATCATTTACACCTCACGTGTGCTTGCTGCTAGCAGCAAGCACATGTGAGGTGTAAATGAATCATGTTTTCTGAAAGTGGATTTATCTACTAATTCCATATACCGATTTCGGTTCAAGCATCAATTGAGTAATATTGGTTTTATAGCCTCCAAAAATTCAGAAATCGCACGGGTAATTTTTGCAGAGGCCTACAAATAGGTGATATATCTGAAATTGGGTTGATCTATATCAAACCAATTTCAGATTTTTATGAATTTAGCTCATTGGAATCACTTTAAAGAGACGAACAGTTTGGTAGTAAAATCATTTAAAATGGACCAGTAGATCAAAAATTATTTAGCTTTAAAGTTTTAAAAAAATAAGCTTTTTTTATTAATTCCAAAAATCGGAGTATATGATCAAGAAGTTTATATTAATTTAAAGTTATATATAGTTTAAAAATTTGTTATTTATATATAAAAAACATACTATATATTTCTAAAAATAAGCTATCTTTTTTGAACCAAAAATTATACAATAAAAAATGGTATAGCTTATTTTTGAATTGTTAGATTTTTTGAAAAATTGAAAAATATCTAATAAAAAGTTGTTCAAATAATATAAAATTTTTACTATAAGTGTATTTTGATGTTCTGAACAAGTTTACTTAATTGGACTTTTGAGGTTTACTTAGTAAAATTTGGTAGAAACTGCTAACATATTTTTGAGATTTTTAAAAAAAAATCAGAGGGTAGCTTATTTTTGGAGTAGCTTATTTTTAGAAATATATGGTAACAATTTTAAATTTATTAACAAAATTATAAAATTTATTAATAAAATTTAAATTTATATTAAATTTTTTTGCATTTTTATTGGTCAATTATGTTATATAGCAGCTAAAAAATTGGCGTCTATATACAAAAAGTTGTTGGCTTTAGTAATGATATTGCCTGAAACTTTATATTTTGGATTGGCCAAAACCAAAACTAGTATTACTAATTTCGAACATGATTTTCTTGGCTAAAACTTAACTAAAAACTGAAACTATACCAATACTCTGAAACTATACTAAAATTTTAAAACTGGTCTGCAAACATTAATCTAATTTATAGTCTCTAACTTTTTTGTTTCATACATTTAGTTTATTTACAAAATTAATTTTTTTTTTTAGTATAACTTGAAATTCAGGCTAATATTTTAAAGTTTTTTGTATTTGGTATACATAGTGGCTCTCGATATAATGTAGTACTTTGAGCACATAGTGAGGAATTTTTTAAAATCCACTTTATCATGAGTTTTATTAGTAAATCCATTATATTAAGTAGTATTTATTATGATGTGGATTTGAACCTTGATCCATTATATAAAGATTTTACTTAGTCTCCGTTATATCAAGAGTCCATTATAACAAGAGCCACTATGTAATAAAAAAACTACACATATCTAAAATACTGTAGAAATAATTTGGAAAGGCATATTATATTAAAAATTTTACTATGCTACTACTATGCTACTCACCTGCTTTATAAAAAACTACTAGCTCTATGTGTTGATGATAGTCACGCTAGTGGTTATATTACATGAATACCCTAATTTGTAGCTTATATAAAATTGAGACATATAAAAAAGGTAATAGTGATTTTATACAACAAAAATTATAGATATGCATATAATACTAGTAGAGATTATAGTATATATACATACGACAGAGATTATAAAGATATATGTGATTGTATATCTTGGTTATTGTATAGGGTTTTAGCCTCTATTATTGCTAATAAGCAAAATGGTTAACCCGACAGGTCATGGGTAGATTTTTATTTAACTTGATATACTAATCTTTGATTTATAAAAATTTTTTAAGATCACAGTTTTCTTTTTTTTAAGGGTAGAGTTAAATTGTATCATTGATCATATGCAAAATGTGGCTAAATTTTTGGTACCATATGATCATAATTGTTGTGTTCTTGGAATATTCTAGAACATTACTGCATAAAATTTTCAATAATATATATTACAGTATTATGTGAAGTTACACCAGTAGTATACCCATACATACAAGTATCTTTGTTAAACACACACATATATATTTTTTTTATGACGATACATATAAATTATACCAATTTTACAAAAAAATATTTTGATCTAGAACGAACTGTAGCAATATGTATATCAAATATGTTCTAGAATACGAATAAGATCACGAAATAATCAGCATACTGCATAATGTTTCACCCAAAATTTTGTGTAGCTCCCAAAAATTTGTAATCGACTTTTAATGGTTTTCTTACTAGCTATTTATAACTTTTTATATAATTTTTATAATCACATTATCCAATATTTATATATTGTGGCTTATTTTTTTTAATATATATATAAACATTATAAGCATAATGACGTCTTATTATATTTTATCTTATATAAAAAAAATTTAGCAATGATCTACATTAATTTGCTCTATCACATTAACTCTACCTTTAAATCTTGTATAAATTTTTAGCTACTGCTTATTTATAACCAAAATTGAAAATTTATTCTTGGAAGAGAATAGAACTAGTATAAGATAAATATGCTATAGTCAAAACTCTATAAATACAACTCATAGAAACAAGCCTCAGCTTTAAAATTAGATTGTCAAGTTGTATAACTTCTACTAAAAACTGTATAACCTATTTTAAGGGTAGAGGGTACTATTTTAAAATTATATATAAACTTAATGGTAAATTTTTTTATATTTAATTTTATAAAAAATTATAATAAATAAATTAATCATATTTTAAGCCAAGTTTGTAGAGCAGGCTTTTCTGATTCTAATGATAGTAAAATCATTAAAATTGGTTAAAAACTCAGTAAGATATGAAATTTTAAAGATTGGGTATTAAAATTTAGTAATAAAACTAACTTATAAATTTACGTAAATTGACCAATCAGCATTAGCAATTTTGTGCAACCCAGAAAATTTTTGGCCAACCCAGAAAAACTTTATGATATATACAAGTATATTTTTTTAAAATATAATAATAGTTCAAAATTTTACCATAATAGATAAATTGTTTTATTTATATTTTGTAAAATTTTAATAAAAATTAGTTGTAATTTAAAAAAGTTTTATTAGTAGCATATGTCAATTTTATATGAAAATTTCAAAATACCATATAAAAACTATATAAAAATGATCTACGTACCCTCTACCCTTAAATACTAAAATTTGATTAGCTATATACATTTAGAAAAGTTAGTATAATAGTAGATCATTTTTCATATAATCTACGTGGTATATTAGATTTTTATATAGTAAATAAAAAAATGCTTCTAATAAATTTTTTTTAGATCTTGACTATAAATGCTAGTAAAATTAAATCAGAGTGATGAAATGATTTCACCATTTCACCAATTGGTAATGGTGAAACTGGTGTAACTGGTGAATTGGTGTAATTGGTATAATTGGTGAATTGGTGAAATGGTGAAATAGTGAATTGGTGAATTGGTGGAATGGTGAAACAGCAAAATGGTGAAATAGTGAATTTCCAGAGTCTGGAATTATTTTAGACTAGAATTTGGTTAGGTTTTTGTTCAAGTTTTTACATTTTATGTTTTCACAGTCACACTTTGAGGTCAGAACTATTAATCGTTTTTAGAACTGAGCAAATTCACCATTTCACCAATTCACTATTTCACCAATTCACTAATTCACCATTTCACCAATTCACCATTTCACCAATTCAATTCACCGTTTCACCAATTCAACAATTTACCAATTCACCAATTTCACCAATTTCACCAATTCACCAAAATAAAATTTTGGTGTAATTCTGGTGAAACTATTTTACCATTTCATAGTGTTTCGTACGGATTGGATTAGACAGATATTTTTAAAGATCCGGATCTGATCCGAAAACCGGATCGAATCCAAGTCCAGATTCGGATCTGAACAAGAAAGATCCGAAGCTGGATCCGGATCTGATAATAGACAATACTTTTTCTTAAATATGCACTTATTTGCATAATCGCTTTGATATTTTTTTAATTATTTTTTTAATTATGCCAATTTTTTTTAATTATTATGATATTTTTAATTATTGCGATATTTTTTAATTATTACGATATTATTTTAATCATATGAAAATTATGATAATTTTTTAATTATTATTTTCAAATCGTTAATAATTAATGTCATAACTTTTAAAAGAACTTTTGAACCAATTTATTTTCTAAGCGAATATCTTATAATTTAAATAAAAATTATAAAAAAATATTATTATTACGGATATATCAATTATTATTCACTGATTTCAAAAAATTTCTCAAGCACATGCGTACTACAAGCTGCTTTTGCGAAAAATTATCTTTGTTCAATTTTTCATATCTGCCAATGTTTTCACGACTTCTTAATACTTATCTGGTTCAATATCTGATAATTTATTTAAATCAGCAGGCGACTTATTATATTTGCTCAAGTATAACTTAAGGGTAGGGTGACAAATTTCCAATTTCATATAAAATCAATTGTAGATCAACTTTTATAACCAAATTATATAATATCATACATCAGCAAAATAAATATGCGAAATCTTTCGAAAGAAATTGTATACCGAAATTTTTCGAAAGAATTGCGATCGACGCGAAATCTTTTGAAAGAACTGCAATCTTTTGAAAGATTTCAGTATATATTTTTTTCGAAATATTTCGGAACATATTGCGAAATATTGCAAAATATTGCAAAATATATTGCGCAATATTGCGAAATAGACCAAATAAAACAATGCAAACCCTATTTAATTATCTTATTTCGGGGGTCGCAGAAGGTAATATTTCGCATATTATCGCGTAAATCTGCAGCTTTTTACAATATTTCGCATTATTTCGCATATTTTCAAAAATTTTTAAAATTTTCGCATTATTAAATTTTATATTTTTATTTATTATTATTTTTTTATTTATTATTACTGTATTATATATTATACATATTACATTATATATTATATTTTAATTATTATACATTTTTTACAGTATTATTTTTACATTATTACATATTATTTTAACTACTTTCACACTTCTTCGTATCTATTACTACATCAGCAAAAATATATATGCGTAAACTTGCGCAAGTTTTTACATTATGTAAGAAAATCGTAAACGTATGTAAAATTTAGCGTAATACTATGTAAGTCTTACGATGTATAAGAAAATCGTAAATTTACGTAAAAATTTTATGTAAATTTACGATTTTTTTATGCACTGTAAAACTTGCATAGTTTTACACTAAACCTTTTACGTAAGTTTACGATTTTCTTATATATTGTAAAAACTTGCGAAAGTTTATATTAAATTTTTTAAAATTTTTTTATGAACTGTAAGAAATCGTAAATTTACGCTAAATTTCTTACATAAATATTCAAACCCTTTTGAAATATTTTTGGACCAGAAAACAAGCTGGATCAATAGATCTGTAACCTGGATCGCGCATTGGACTAATTTTTCGAAATAGTTCGAAATAGTTCGATGAATTTCAAATTCTGTACTACAAGATCAGATCAGATCTTTTGTTTATAATTAAATCTTCTATTTTGTTTTTTTTCAATTTTTGTTTTTCATTTTTTGTTTTCTTTTGTTTTTTTGTTTTCGTTTGTTTTTTTTGTTTTCGTTTGTTTTTTTCATTTTTTTATTTATTTTTTTTAATTATTTTATTTTATTTTTATTTCGGCACTTTACAAGAAAAACAACCACTTTTCGAAACCTTGCACATTCCAACTACAACATCTGAAACTCAAGAACACAACTGATTTCCCTAGCAATTTCTAAATTTTCGGGAACGCTTCTTTAAAAAAATGGGCACAAGTTTTC
>QKWP01000558.1:114799-205390 GCA_003550325.1 Gigaspora rosea
ATCGAATTCTACTAGGTGGTTGCAGAGATATTTTCGTTCAAAATTATAAAAAAAATTTGAGTTCTCAATTATCACATTGTGATTATTGATCTACGAAATTGATCACGTGGGTACATGGCTTTAGACGACCCCTCAAAATGGAAACCCCCCTTCAAAGACGGGTTTTCCTAGTCCATGACCCAAATAAATCATTAAAATTGAACCGCAGTAACATTTTAAAATTCGAGGAAGTATATGACAAAAAAAAAAGTAATAATAATAAAGCACATTCAATTTAAATATCTCGAACCAACTAATGCGTTTGCATTAAAAATGAGAGGAAAACAGCGTGGTTCTATTTAATACGTTTTCTGCCAACACGTTTATATGCATAAAAACACAAATATCTTTTTTTTTATATCGATATTGGTTTTAATTTCTTGACCCGTGACCCGTTGGGTCGGGTGACCCGGGTAATTGTAGAATATTGCCATCTAATTCCAGAATTCATAAACTTATACGACTACTTTGTATCTTCACATACATTTAGCCGTTTGTCTCTTTCGTAATAGAAAATCATTTAAAACCTCTATACGCAATTCACTGCTTGAATTACTAAGCACGTGTGACATTTATTAAATATCAAAGCCCAGTTACATTAGGGATAAAAGATTAAAATTGTTTCTTACGTTGTAAAGTTTTAATTTAAAATTTTTATTGTTTATTATATACTGTAAATACTTGTGAAGATTTGAAAAAAATTTCTAGATAAAAATATATATACAAGTCACTCTCGTTATAGTGAAGTGATCCGTTCCATTAATAAAAATTTTCAAAAAATTCATTATATCGAGAGCTTTATTAGTAAATTCACTATATCGAGAGAGTTTTATATAAACTGTCTTTGAGCTTAACTTCACTATATCGAGATTTTAATTAGTCTTCACTATATCGAGAGTTCACTATAACGAGAGTGATATAATCTGTACGTACCTATAAAAACATCCTGATCCACCATCCATCCATCCGTCCGTGGTTACGGTACGATTCCCCAAAAGTTATTTCCCCGACAGGCCACTTACCCGTCATCACACAGGGTGATAATCTGCTAAAATGCATAGCCGCAACTACTCAAATGCTAACCCTAACCCTGTGTGATGGGGAAATAGCTTTCGGGGAATTGAGTGTACATGCGGAAACGAAGTTTCCGCTAATACATCCCAATGAAGTTACGAAAGCTTATATCAGCAATCATTGTTGGACGATTCGCCTGCATCACAAATTGTTAATAAAAGTATATTGTATACTAATACATGCCGCCCAAACTAACAAAATTTGAGGTCTCAATTTGAAAATATAACGCCCTGCTAAATTCCAACCCTAAACCTTGATCCAACCCTAAAAAACCAAAAAAATTTTAAAATTACAAATCTTGTGCAATAAAAAGATCACAAATTCGAAAAATGATAAATCAAAAAATTTTTATTATTAAGTTCGAATTAAATCTTGTAGTACAACACATATGATAAATCTTCTTAATAATCCCCGAGAAGATATTATTAATCAAAATCAGAGATTAGTAACACCATCTATTTTGTTGATCAAAAAACAAAAATACGATATAAATAAATGATACGTGTAAAAAAAAAAAAAAAAAACCAGGCCTTACCTTTAATATTTTTTTTAAAAAAAAAAGCCACATTAAGATGAAAATGAAGATGCAAGCCAAGTCGAAGGTTCGGTTTGATTCTATTATAGACGCACTTAAAGATTTTTGTAGGTATTTCTTGAATGTCTACTAAAAATAAATGCATTTTATTAACTATTATACCTTTGCATTCTTTAGCTGAAGGTAAATTTGTGCTGGTTGTTGACGACGAAGATCGTGAAAATGAAGGCGATTTAATAATTGCTGCTGAAAAAGTAACTACAGAAAAAATGGCGTTCATGGTTCGACATACAAGGTAAGCGGAATTTTTTGACCTTTTTTTTAAAATTTTATCCTAGAAATTAAAATCTTTCATAATTAGCGGGTTAATCTGTGTACCGACTATTCCAGAACGATTAGATGAGTTACAACTACCTCTAATGGTTCCGAACAACACTGAAAAAATGAAAACGCAATACACTATTTCGGTGGATTACAAATATAGTAAATTTATTCGGAGTTTTATTAATTGATACGTAAAACACGTAAACACGTAAAAACAATTTTATAAATTTCGATTTGTATAGATACTACGACCGGTATATCAGCGCATGATCGTGCATTGACAGCGCGCTCACTCGCTAATCCAGTTATTACAGATCCAAATGACTTTAATAGACCTGGTCATGTGTTTCCATTAAGATATCATGAAGGTGGAGTTTTGAAAAGAATTGGCCATACAGAAGCTTCAATAGGTTTGTATGAAGACGTCGTTAAAAATATTGTTCTAATTTTTAATTAGGTTAATTTTATTATTATTTATTATTAGATTTATGTAAAATATCGGGTTTGCAACCAGTTGGTGTTATCTGCGAATTGGTAAGAGACGATGGACAAATGGCGCGTCGCGATGATTGTCGCGAATTTGCAGATGAGCATAATTTAAAACTCATTACTATCGCAGATCTAGTACAATATCGTTTAGACAATGGACTTTTTGAAATTTAGATATAACTTTAATTATTATAGTACATTATTTGATAGAGTTTTTTTGTATCATAATTATAAAAAGTGTTTAAATTTAAATTTAAAATTGAAAAGGTTCTAATAATCTTTATGCTACATTTTTTACTGGTGCTTCTGATAAACTGGGGTCTTGCGTTGTCAAAGGCTAAAGACATCAAAAATGAATTAATTTTGTGATTATTATTAATAGATTAATTGTATTTATACTACTTACATTGGCTCCTTCCAATTCCAGTCCTGAATTTAATTCCGGCGTCTCTTGTAAATATGATGGTTCTTCTTCCTCTTCAAAATTCAATTCATCATCTAAAGCCTCTAATTCTAAATAGTTTGAATTATCAATGTCAATAAATTTCATAATGCTTTTCTAAATATACAACTTATATTCAATAAGTACCTGCTTCCAATTCTTCTTCATCGATATCCTCAGGAAGTCCATATGTTCTACCGAGCGTTTCTTGTATTTCATTAGCTTGTTCCATCAGATCCTCCATATCGTCTTGAACACCCTATTATATTAAAATAAATTGAAAAATATCTAGATAATTGCGTAAATTACTAATAATTAAGTAGATACCTCTATTTTGTTTATATCAATTTTCTTGTATTGTTTTTGCATTTCTTTATTTGCTATTTGCATTGCATCAACTGTAGTAACCACATTTCGCAAATTTTCGGTCGTAAAATTTGCCTGTTCCATATTGAAAGATTGCTGTTGAAGTTGGTCGCGTTGATTCTCATACCTGAATAATAGAATTTTCTTATGGTGAATCCAAAAAATAAATTATTTACTCGATAGGACAAATTCGTACATTTTCTTTTGTTTTAAGACTCTCAGCGCTTTGTTTTTAACAGCATTCTATTAGAATAAAATATATAAATGAAGAGAAAGCTATTCGAAAAGCGTGAATTAAAACAGTATTTCTATCAATCATAAAATGAAAGCCCTTGATCAAACTGACTTTTCCCGGTCCTTCTCTCATTTTTTTCATTTGATCTTTATATTTTGCTAATTCTCCATCAAGTTTCTTTATCTTAACCTCGACCGCAGCAACTCTACCGTCCGTCTACAATTGAAAGCATTGCCTGTTAATCCTCAAAGATATACTAGCAATGCTAGCATATATCAGAATACTAAACGGAAAAAGTACAAACCGCGGTAATAGCGTCGTTCAACGACGGCTTCGGTGTCTTTTTAGAGGTTCCAAAGAGACGATTCATTGATTACTATTGAATGTTTGAGGTTCTCTGCCTTCATGAGCATAAAAGAATTTCATTTTAATTGGCTCTCGTTTTACTAAATGTGATTGGATAATATTTTTAGATCCAAAATTACTAATTTCCCCACAGTTGTGATATTGGCCAATCAGGATGCAAGATCAGGTGTAACTTCGCCTATGAAATCACTAACAAAAAAAATTCCTTGCTTAGTATAATGTCCTAACCCCAAACCCTAATATAATAATATTAATTTTTAAATACTAACCCGAAAAGTAAAGTAATTTAATTCATACAGTAGTTGTGTTAAACTCAGTATCACTAAATCAGGTTGTAATTATATTGAGGGTTGTGTGAAATAATTACTTTAAATAAAGACTTCGCTAACTCAAATTGACATTTGTTTACAATGATTTTTTTATAGTGTTACTGTTGCTTCTGCCTTATCAGATTCAGTAAAGCGATTTGATACTTATTTATTAAAAATTGAAAAATATTAATTATATAAATCGATATTTTTAGGACAAATTATAGGGAAATCAATATTTGTTTGCAATTTTTAATGCGGTATAACAATACCACTTCGGGCAAAATTAAGAGGGTAATTTGGGCCGGCGCCGGCTCTTTAATAGTTCACACATCTGATCTAAAACTGAATTATTCTTATGTTTTATTTTGGTTAAAATATAAAAGTAACGAGTTTATTTTTGTCTAGGCAATTATAGCATTTGAAGACGTTAGTTCCTTTTTAGAAGGTGTATTAGTATTTATCCATCTTATTTTTCATGGAGTTATAATCATTCTATAAACTTATTATAAATAACGTTAGCATCTAACTATAGAAAGTTGATGCACCATCTTGGGTGCTTGAAGCACGAAAACTTGGCAAAGACGTAAGATATCTCAAGCCAAAGGAAATACTGTGGATGAGGCCCAGAGTAATTTGTGGAAAAAGAACTAACGTAGAAGAACTTGGATTTGATCACCCGATTTGCTCTGGGATATTAGATGTTAGTTCAGAGTCTCTTAATAAAATTTCACCACAATTGCGTACCACTTTCAAAGCTCCTAGCAGAAGATATCTGATACCGCCAAACCAAATGCTAATGAAATTTTGTGAGGATTTCGTTAGAAAAGAAGAGGAAAAAAGACAAACCAAGACTTCGAATACGTTAAGTGACGTGTCGTTTGGAAAGTTCATAGATAGCTCTGAAGAACTAATAGAATTGACAAAACAGTTGTTGGAAGCATTGTAAGTTTTATTATAATTAGAAGTGGCGATTATATATATACTGTATTTATATATCCTAATACTTTTTTAGGGGGCGAAATTGGGCATCACCAAAGTGGAATTCATTGTAACAACTGGAAAGCCTTCAATAAACGAAGGATCATATGTGAGCACCATTGATCAATACTATAGTCAGCGATTTACCGTTAGATATTGAGTCGTGGGGGGTATGGTAAATATTATTTTAATATCTAGTGTAAGTGATGCAGTTTTCTTTATACAATATTTAAATTAAAATTTAGGGGCGAGACGGGAAGTTCTGCCAGTGCTGAACGAAAAGATTCTTTGAGACGAGCACGCAGACCCGATTTTAGTATAGTAGTTAATGTAAATGGTCTAAAAAGTTGAAATTGCCTATCTTGAGACTGGCCGACCAGACTCTAAACCAAGCAAGTAAGCGCGAGATCATAAGAAGCTTGCGCGAATCTCAAGAGATTCTATAGACATTACAAAGTCGGCCAAAGGAAAGAAAAGGTTTAAAAACTCGTCAATAAGGAATCTACTCACAATTAGGGTTCCAACATCAAATCCGTTTACCCGTTCAACCGATCAACCGAACCGAAAAAAAAGTCAACCGGATTGCAATTTTGACAAACCGGTTTAAATATGCCAACCGGTTGCTTAATAATAAAACGGGTCACCCATTGAAAAACGGGTCATCCGATTCAACATCAGGGGGCCCCGCCAGGAGTCTAGACACTTTTGCAGTAACGTGACCATCACGTGGTGTGGCGTCTTCGGATTAGGGATCCTAATTTTCTGCTGCGACAAGCCCCAATTTCTGCCTGCTCTACACATCGAATTATGCGAATTATGCGATAAATTTTTTAAAATTATGCTACAGATTATGCGGATCAGATAGAAATATGCGAAATTTATCGTTATTATAAGTACTGAACCCCCATCAATAATTTACCAATAAAACAACAAAATCTGTGTAATATAAAATTACGAAAAGAGTCGTGTTTACAAAACTGTCTTTTGCGCCAAACAAAAAAATTACCTGCAAAATTTTAGTATAAGGCCACGCAAAGTTAATTTTTCGTTTTGCATAACCCGCCGACCTTTTTTTTTTAAATTTCAATCATGTCAATTATTCCATTTTTTGCTATTTAATTTTTCTCCGGTGTCACCCGATGGTGACCTTAATTTTCTGGAATTACCTGATAGAACCGAAAAAAAAATCTAAAATTTTCTGGGTGCGAACATGAGCATATTAATTTACAGTAGATTATAAAAAAAAAAAAATATCCGACCAGCCAACTGAAATTTTGGAACACCATGTTATGCAAAACGAAAAATTAACCTTGTGTCCTAATATATGTATCTTATTAAATTTTTATACTACTTTTAACGATATGTTTTATTACTTAACATTCTGAAATTTCAAATCTGATAATTATGAAATTTATGTTTCGTACAATCAAATGCTGCGTCCAATAGGAACCCGATATTACTCGATCTTTAATTCCGGCCATTTATGCGCAGATTATGCTTTATTAATTATGCGAAATTCATCTTGATATGCGAATATCGCAGTCACATATGCTTCTGCGGTAAAATCTGAATTATGCGCATATTATGCTATCGCAGATCCTACTTCGGATTAACTTTTTGGCTTTTTTGTTAAGGTTAGGGTTAGGGTTCGTGTATATAGCCTTAGAAGTCCCTATATATATGTAAAATCGCGTTCCGGACATTTTTATGTGGTTTTTAAGGCCGATTTTAAACACTAGTTTTCGAGTATTTTCGCTCTTTTCTCTTTTTTTCTTCTTGTACACGTGTTTTGTTTTGATGTCGGACTGATCCAGGACAATCAAAATTTACGTTCACCGATTGGTTAATTCTCATGCGCCACGTCACGTTACTGCAAAAGTGTCTAAACTACCCCAAGAACACCTCCAAAAATTAACCAATCAGAATTGGTGATCAGGTGTAACGTGAAATCAAAACAATCGAATTTAAGAGTAATATGCTTTAACATTAAGTTAGAGTTAGGGTAAGGTTAGGGCAAGGTTAGAAGGTAGACTATATACTAAAATTCAATGCAGAATTTTTTTTGTTAGAATATGAAAGGTGGTTTCTTATGCGACTTTTCAAGAAACAAGTGATTTTTGACAAAGCGGATATTTGTTTTGATTTTCCTGATCGTGTAACGTTACACCTGATCTTGAAATCTGATTTGTTGCGCAGAATTTTTGGAGGTGTTCTTGGGGTAGTTAAGTGTCTAGACCCCTGGTGCGGTTACAACAGGGGGATCGACGTTACATGAGTATTTATAACAGCATAGACCGTAAAACCTCGATTCTAAAAAAAATAACAATCGATGCAACACTTTATTAACAAAAGAACTTCCTAGCAAGCGTCTCTTTGTTGAATCACAATGAATCACGCTGAATCACACAATAAAAGGTAGATATACTGAAAGTTGAAGTATTGTCTACCATATAGCAGAAGGTAATAAATATTGCTTAATCTATAAACTTTTAATGTCGTTTTTTTGCTTTTTCTGTCTTTTTTCTTTTGTTATCCAAATAATTAACTTGTTTATTTCATTTATAAATTTATGTAAACTGTTTTCGAAAGTTATATGTATTCTCTATAAGATGTTTGATTCATTTTATATATGCGATAGTATAGTTTTAATTATAGATGAAGTATAAAAAATGGGAATAAAGGGTGTGTAACTTGTTATAAAAAACTTTTTAATAAAGTTCTTGTGTTTATAATCTATATTTTAACCTAGGTGAATAGGTTTATTCATTTACAATGTGAGTTAGTTTGCTTTCGAAGTTACGAAAGAAATTGTAATATGTTTAATGATTACTAAATCATATAATCAAATGACAGATCACTAGATTGGCATTACCTGATTACAATCAAGTGACCTGTTTTTAATCAGATAGTCAGTTTAAGTTTCAGATAACCGGTTACCAACCGGTTTTTACCCAACAGGTTACGGTTGGAGATTTTCAATCCGGTTTGGAACCCTACTTACAATATTTACTATCAATATTGCTAGTATGTATATATACATTATTATTTAAATAATTTTCTTTATTATCTTCGACTTATAGTCAGTACTTAAAATTCAAATCTAAAGTTATGTTCTCAAAAGAGCATAATTTAAAACTTTATTGTTCTCAAAAAATTTTTAGTGTTTATTAAATATTAAATATATTGAATATTAATTTTTAAAGTAAGTTTATATTCTATACTTACAATTTACATACTAAGTTTGTGCTTATCTATTAATAATTTTTTAAACTTTATATATAGTTTTTCATATTTTTTTAATATAATACAATATATTATACAATTCAATTCTAATAATTTTATTAAAACTTCAAGTGCTTTTCATATTTGCTCATAAGAAAACAAGCTTTTCTATGATATTTTACTAATGTTCCTATTGATTAATGCAATAAATTAAAATCCAATTACTTTGTTATTTAAGAATAGAGTATACTATTTGCAAATTATATATAAAACGAATTGTAAAAATTTTTTTCTTTTTAAAATTAAAAAAAATTATATTATGTTAACTATTTTAAATTTCTAAAAAAAAGTTGTAGAATAGGTCTTTCTAATTCTAATGGTAGTAAAATTATTAAAATCAGTTAGATCCTTACTGAGAAACATGTGTTTAAAGATTGGGTGTTACAAATTGATCCCAAAAATTGTATAATATAAACCAATTAGAATCACTGATTTTGTAACTATAGAAAATTTGGAGTCACTACAGAAAACTTTATGATATATACATATAAATCTTTTTAAATAGTGCAAGTGTTTAAAGTTTTACTACTATAAAAGGAAGGATTTGATCTATATGCCACAAATTTTTGGTTAAAATTGATTGCAACTTAAAAGATTTTTATATGTACATTTTTGTGATACCTATATAAAATTTTTTTTTTGTACATCAATTTTATATAAAAATGATTGATATTGTACTTTACCCTTAACTATTTAAACTTTATACTAATATATACTTTGTTTCTTTTTTACTTGCTTAGTATTAACATATCATTTAATCTAAATCATCTATATATTAAGTTTACACAATAAAGATACTCTCTATATAAAAAACACACTGCATAGTTAATGAATATTTTATTTTAAAAATCTTTAAAGGCTATTTTCTTAAATATTTATTTGTTATCCATATTGTACAACTTTAAACATATGTGCTATACATAGTATGTATATTTATACATATAAATGTAATATATTTATTTATGCAGAATGTGTTACAATCAAACTATATTATCAAACTGATGAACATTTTATATAATTTATTGTTCTCAATAGTAAATCTAGAACATAAAAATTTTACAAATATTTTTATTGAGAACATTTCAAAAGGATAAAATGTTCTCAAATAAGAAAACCTTTTCTAAATATCAATGTTTTTAAAAAAACTCAAATGTTCATTGAGAACCATGAGAACATTGAATTTTAAACACTGCTTACAGTAACTGCATTTATAGGAAATATGTTAAAATTACATTGTATGTGAAAAGAATCTGGAATTTACAAGTACTACTTAATTGAACAATCACAAATTCTATTTCTCCCAACATATTGTAACATTTATAATTTAATTCACTCCCTACTCACTTTTAGGGTACATTATTATACATTATCCCTAGTCACTATATCAAAATCTCAGGATATAACTACTACATATTTTCTTATGTAATCTCTGAATAATACTTATAGTTTGTGTTTTATAGTCCATAATAGTGTGTACTATATATGAAATTTTGCAAGAAATAAATTTTGGGGTCTAGTAACGATGATTCAAATGTAACTACAGAAACAGTTACGTTTCTACCAAATTCGCTAAAAACCCACAAGGT
Organism: Gigaspora rosea; assembly: GCA_003550325.1. Taxonomy (NCBI): domain Eukaryota; kingdom Fungi; phylum Glomeromycota; class Glomeromycetes; order Diversisporales; family Gigasporaceae; genus Gigaspora; species Gigaspora rosea. Next base: position 124,827 of record QKWP01000558.1, read on the forward strand.
AAGTGAACTAAGTTCTGCACCAAAGGAAGATAGAAGATCAAGCAAAAAAAGAAGAAAAAATTTCAATTGTGTACCTCCATCTTAAACTTTTTGTTTTTTTTTTTTTTTNAGCCTGTGGATCAAAGGCGCCTCTTTGGGCGCACCCACAATTGAGTTACATTGAATGAGAGTACAACTAGCCACATGTACAACTTTTGGTTGTCTAATTTAAATAGTCCACCCAAAGGTTATAAACTAGTTGACATACCTACAACCCAACTAGGGGATTGCCTATTTAAACCCTCTGGTCCAACGCTTCACATGTCAATCCTATTTGTGATCACTGGTACAGCCCTCCGATATATTAGTCAGTCAAAGACAGTCCCGGATGCTACCTACATCCCCTTAGGACTAATTTATCCTCGCAGGTAAACTTGGTAGAGCAGTTCCTGTCCCACACAGGTATTACCTACACTTCAGTAACTTACGCACTCACTGAGGCAAGCAACTTGCAGTCAGGGGTACCTAACCGCTACCATTACCTACTTCTGCCCTTGTAAGGTTCACCCCGACCCCGGTACCCACCATTACTTTCCTACCGGTCCATCACCAGGTGCCCCAAACTTCCAAACCAGTTGGCCCGTAAGGGTTAATCTACCCAGCATTAGGTGCTACTATGGTTTTTTTTTCCCTGGTACCTAATTCCAGAACATAGATCCTTTTCCTCCTGTACGACTCTGGCGGCCAGGTTGGTGGACCCTCTCCTCCGAAGGTCATATCGTTCAGTTCTCTAGCTCCGGTTTCCGATATTCCGGTTCTGGTAGCACCGTCGAAGATCGTTGCTACCTCCTTACTCGGGACTTTCCAAATGGGTTTTCATTTCCCCGGTTCCTTGGATTTATTTGTGTCACCGGACACAACTTCGCCCGAAAGCTCCCATTCGAAATGGTAACCAAGGACTACAGGTAATATACCCAACTGATCGACAGGAAACGGTTACCGTAACACAGGTCTATTTTTCCAAAGCGTCGCCAGTGGGATTTGAACCCTAGACCTGCCACTTGGGGGTGACAACTTACCAACTTCCCTAAGTCACCACACCCCTATCTTAAATTTTTTGTCCTGTAGTTATTTGATTTTTTATATTATAAAACTTATCTGGTGGCCAATTTTAGTGCGTGTATATTTCGGTGTTATATGAAATATATTGGTATCAATGTAACTAATTTGCATATGATTGAGAATTTTTAAAAATTGGAACTTACTCATTAAATTCTAAGTTTGGCTTCACGTGATTTGAAAAAAAAAGAAATAACCCTATTCTTTGACAAAAATTTTTTTAATATCTTCACATGAACTATTCTGTCCTACACTACGATTGTGAACTTGAGATTATTGCTTGAACTGTTGCAGATAAGGCAATATTCTGTCCTATTTCTATTCCATTCGCCATATAATCCATAATTCTCATATTTTCCATCGCAAATAGGACATAGTGAACATAGTGTGAGCTCCATAGCTGAGGTAATACAAAATTATAATTATCAATTCTTCTAAAACTATTTTGAAATTTCAAGTATATAAACCATTTTAAGATGGATTTGATAATTAATTCTGGACCAGGTTTGACTTTGTAGGTGATAGGCTTGGAATCAGAGGCTTGAGGTTTTACTGATACTATTACAGCTTTGATAATTGTCACGGCTTATGTCCAGTTTCTTTTTTATATTTTTTATATAAGCTCGACTGAATCTTATCCATCAAAATGAAATATTTGGGAGTTAATACTTTATCAGACTTAGTTATTTTCCTTTTTATATATCTGCAAACAGTTTAAATTAGATAATAGTTGATATAAATTAGCCATGTAAAAAATATTGTATAAGCAAATATAAATAATGAGACTATGCAGTTATCTTAATTTCACGATGTTTACATTTAATAATATAAGATCTGGATTTATACCTACCTTCTACACTTTCCTCATCATTATGATTTAAACAGGACCCTAAACAATTTATGTGAGGTTATATTTAAAAAATTGCTAATGGAGTCACATTTTTTAAAAAAGGTTATATTTGAAAAAAAAGTTATATTTGAAAACAGCTAAAGGTATATTTAAAAGAATGCTAATGGGGTAATTTTTATAAATTTTATATTTGAAATGTGCTAATGAAAAATACAGGCCATAATAGTAACCCGGCAAGTAATAAATGCAAAAATCGAAAAAATGCAAAAATTGAATAAAAATTACTCAAAACGGGTGGAGTTTTTTAAGTTTTTTTTTTACATTTTAAGAAATATATATTTGAAATTTATGTTAGGATACAGATTATATTGGCATAAGAAATTTTTTAAAATATTTTTTGTTTTTTTTTTTTTTTTAGTAAGTTTTTTTTTTTTTTAAAAAAAAGTTAAAAGTAGGTAAAAGTTCAATCTAATGTATGAAATATAGCTTATATATACCAAACCAAAAGTGCTAAACAAAAAATTTTTACTATGATGCTCAAATATAACTAGAGCTGTTAATCAGTCCATCCGGTCCATCCTGGTTAAAAGACTGCCAGTCCTTTAAAAAACTGGACCAAACTGTGGTCCATGACTGAATAGGACCGAATAGAGCTAGACCAGATAGATCGTTGATCAATATAATACTTTTTTCTATAACGATAAAATTAAATTTGCCAGTATAAAGAATTTCAATAATTCTACAATAAGCTTTTCAAATTTGTAATATTTGCTTATATAATATAAGAAAGCAATAATTAATGCGTTTGATAATTTTAGTCATACATAAATTATAGATTAGAAAATAATATAGTATATTAATATAGCAAAAATGACATCATTTAATTAACTTTGTAAAATATGAACATTATAGTTAAATTCATTTAAAAAGATATTATATCACTTTTAACCACTTAATATTTGATAATTTGATTGAATAATATAATCATAATTGGGCATGCCATATATTCAATCTTGTACTAATTCAAGACAAGAATTGTCTTAATATATGAAAATATTAAGGAAATTAACAAAACGATTAGATTTAGATATTACTTGCATAGAAACAAAAATACTTATTAATATAATATTGTTAGCATTTACATGCCTGTCAAATACTTAAAAATTTATAAACCTATATATTTAATAAAACAACATATAAAAAATAAAATATACTACTGGTATCGGGTTATTTCCAAGTTTAAATCAAAAAAATTTTAATCAGTAAGATGTTATGTATAAAAGTTTTATACGTATTTTATAAGCACAACAAAATTATATATATAAATAAAAAAAAACCTGCTAGTAGGAAAAAAATTTTTATAAAATTAAAATTTAGAATGGTAAGCCTTCAGTAAACCAAAATTTTAAATACAAAACAGCCCAAGCTGTTTTATTATCAAGAAAATTTCGTGATTTAGTAACTGTTAATCCAGTTAAACTAAATAGTTGTTCACTTGGAACACTAGTAAACATAATAGCTAGATAAACTTGTATTTGCTTATAGGTGTTGTTTGGAACACGAGTTTGAGGCAAGCTAATAGTTAATTTAGTTAAATGCAAATTATAATTTTTATCATTAAAAATCCTCAGCTAAATTAATCATTAGCTTATTTCAAACTTGTGTTCCAAAATAATGCCCATGGGCGTTATTTCGCACAAATACAGTGCAAATTGTAAATCAACTGATCACGCTATTGCTATTATTAATAAATTTCTCTATTTTATTAACGTTAACAACAGCCCGTTCTTATTATACATTAAACGTGGTTTAATATTGTTAACAAACTAAGGGTTTGTAATTGAATTTTAACCAAGAACAACATTTTATAGTTGTTTCAAATGCATATTATCATAATAATATTTAGTTTATTTGATATTTACTATTAGGACCGACGGTTTTTTCAGTCTGTCCTAAAAAGGACCGGACCAGCCTGATCTCTGGACGGACCGAAGGACTGTTAGTCCGGACCAGACCGATTAACAGCTCTAAATATAACCTCACATAGATTATTTAGGGTCCTATCTAAACTATATAATGGGCAAGTCCTTTTGGAACCATATGCAGTGTTTAAAATTCAGATCCAAAATTACTTGCACAAATGCAAGTAATATACAGGTTTTAGATACACAAACAATTCATTGCTTGCACATGTGTGCATATAAAAAAAATTTTCACTTGCATATATGTATATGTAAAAAATTATTGAGATAAATAAATATAGTAAAATCTTTGATTTACCAATTATCATTATATTTATAGTCAAAAATAATTATAGAAACTTTTTCCAACGATCACTTGGACCAAATTTCTGATGGAAGAAAACAAAAAGTTTTTTGTTGGAGCGTGGGTAGAAGTACACAGGACCTACGGTTAACTATTGCGATATCTAGGGACTCCTTTGATATATTCGGCATGCAAGCCAAAAGCGTTTTGGTACAAGATAACTGGCAGGAGGTGGCGCCCTTGTACGGAAAATTTTGGTAGAGTTATCATTTCCGCTCCGTCAACGAAGTAACCTGTGACTATATAACGGGGAACAGCAAAAAATGAGTTTTCCAACAACACTCTTCTGTAGATTTCTTACAAGTAATTCCTTTGTATCATCTTTTTCGCCTTCCTGCCTTTCTTCCAAAATTTTCGATAAAAAGTAGGGATTTGGTTTACTCCCTCCAAAAGATCGGCTGTTTACTTTTCCAAATTTGGATGGACCCAGTAGAATGCAACCACGTGACGTGTTTGTTTACGAATATGGTTTCGGTGCTACTCCATACGACGTGCTCAATCGATATGGTATAGGGATATTCGAGGTTGGTTGTATAGTCGGAAGAAGATATTAATTTTTTTTTTTTAAAGTGTCTGCCTTGGGACTGAGGAATTTTTTATTCAAGATATTTGGGTCAGTGTTCCACTAAGGGCCACCTGCATTTGTTACATTGACGAGGATACAACTAGCCACACGTACAACTTTTGGTCGTCTAATTTAAATAGTCCGCTCGAAGGTTACCCCGCAGGTTCCACACTAGCTGCCATACCTGCAACTGACTAGGGGATTGCCTATTTAAACCCTCTGATCCCTGCTCCTCCTGCCAACCCATCCTGTATCACCGGAACAGGCCCGTTACATAAGCAGTCAGTCAGCCAGGTCCGGATGCTTATCCGTCGTCCTTAGGACCTATTTTAATTCTGTATCCTCGGCGGAAAACTTGGTAGAGCAGTAGTGTTCCAAATCGTTAGTTGAAAAACCAACTAGTTGGCAACTTTTCAACTAATCGATTGAAAAAAATTTTAAACAACTAATCGATTTGTTATCAACTGGTTCAATTACGATTAATCGTCAGTTATCAATTAGTTCAACTATATTAATCAACTAAACAACTATTACTATTTATAGTATTAGAATCGTGACAATTAATTGGTACTGTAACGAATAATTTTTTTCCTTGTCTCTCACTTCCATATTTGTATAATTCTTTAAGGTATCATATACCTTTACCTTCCATAATTGTATCGCTATAGCTATGTTAATCTTATGTGTAGTGGCTTTAATTATATAGATGTTACTCAAAGAGCATAAACGTAGTGGTGACGGTTGAATTGGGAAAGCAATAAATCAATATAGGGGATTTACCAAATATGGATAGAATTATCCATATGCAAATTCTCGAATTTGATTGACTCGGGAATTTTTTTACTTAATTGAATAAATTCGCAAATAGATAGTATAGTTTAAATAATCAAAAAAGTAAGAGACCCGAAATCTAAAGATTTACTTTGTACAAGTCGAATTGTAAAAGCGTAATCTTACATGTTAAGTATATATTTCTATATTTTTATACTCTTCAAAAATTTTTTTTTACATTAACAATAGAACGTTTAGTTTAATAATCTATTATATTTATTACAATAAACTTTCTTTACTAAAGTAGCGAAGCCTGATCTAATCACACCAATATATGAAGAATCGAAAGTTTATTTCCTACTTAAACTATATTAGGCTATTAATAAGTATTGAGATACTTATTAGTTAGGGCATTCAAATAAATTTATAGATTTATACTATGTATTATGCGATATTACTTATTCATATTAATTTAGTTAATAGAATTAAAGATCTTATTGATATGGTATTTGGAGGCAAGTATAAGTATTATTTATTTGTTGTTATATTTGATCATTATTTATTTCATTCACGTTGGTCTAATTGCTGAACATAATTAAAAATAATTTATTCGTCAAGTATATTTAAGATAAGTTATTGAAGTTCTTGGATCTTTACCATTATAGCTATATCTTTTTTATTTTATTCGTGTTAACTTAGTAAGCAAGAATTAAATTAATTTATTATTTAATATATTTGACTTGTATGTATTTATAGATATTTATTAAAACAATATTAATGTTAATTTAGTCGATATATTATTAATCAATATAACAAAATCTAAAGGTTCTAAAACGCAAATACATTTTTAAATACTTTACATAAAATTAAAAAAATAAATGCTATAAGTAAATAAATTACTGAATTAAAGAATGATATAAATAAAAATATTATTACAATTTTTTAATAAATAGTTTAAACCAAAAATCTATCGCTACGTATTGTAGTTTTTTCATTATGTTTCATCAATAACCAAATTTGGTATATTCCCTGACTAATATAGACAATAGTGCCAATTTAAACTCCAACTGAGGAAAATAAAGCGATATTAAAAGGGGAGTTTTATAATGGTAAAGGGTTAATGAAGTGAAGTGATAGGGTGATATAAAAATAATAAGGGAGGGGTATGCTAGTGATGAGTGATAACTATGTGTTTACAAATATCTATAATCCAGGATAATTATGATACAAAGATTTATACAAAGGGTCAGAATCACATGAACAATTTAAAAGAATTAACTACAGAACTAAACTCGTCACACAGAATTCGAGTTATAATAAGCCAATACGTAGTTACAAGTTAATTCAGTCCGTCAAATTGAGTCTCGCAAGGTTTATTAAGATTAAAGTCGAATTCAAAAGATAAGGGTTTTACTCTTATTGTTATTGCATTTTTAAATTAAACGTGGAACTTATTTTTGCTTTATTTAGAAGGTCTTAAATACATTTTTAAGAGCTGTCACATATTCGTAGGATTTATAACATTGTACCGTTGCATGTATAGTACAGTATCAACTATACAACTTATAACTAATCAACTAAACAACTAACAACTAAACAACTAAACAACTAATCGATTATTTTAGTCACGTGATCCTGCAATCGATTAGTTGCCAACTTTTAGATGCAACTAATCGATTGAAAAATTTTTACCAACTCGGAACTCTATAGAGCAGTCACTGTCCCACCCAGGTAATACCTACACTTCGGTAACTTACGCATTCACCGAGGCAAACAACTTGCAGTCGGGGGATACCCAACCGCTACCATTACCTACTTCTGCCCTTATAAGGTTCGCTCCAACCCCAGTACCCACCATCACTTTCTTACCAGTCCTTCCCCGATTTCCCAGACTTCTAATCCAGTTGGCCCAGAAGGGTTAATCTACCCAGCATTAGGTGCCATTATGGTTTTTCTCCCCTTGGTCCCCGATTCCTCAACATGGGTCCTTTTCCTCCAGTGCGACTCCGGCGGCCAGGTTGGTAGACCTTGTTCCCAAGAACAACGCCCGGTACTTTAGCTCCGGTCCAATATTCCAGTTTTGGTAGCACCGTCAAAGATCTTTGCTACCTCCTTACTCGGGTCTTGCCAAATGGGCAATGGACTAGGAAAACCCGTCTTTGAAGGGGGTTTTCCATTTTGAGAAAATGGCGATTATTTGTCTGTGAAACCTAAATTTTACCCCTGAAATTTTTGTTTATTTTTAGATATCAATTACTGAATAAACAATGTCATGTGATTATGAAACACTGATTGACCAATCTAATTTAATTGAGTCGTCAATCTTTGGTTGTAAATCTATTTTTAGAACACGATCGTTAAAAAATTAGTTTACATTCAAGTTAAAATATCTTGATAAACTATTATATTAACGTAGGGTAAAAAGCGAAATACATATAGATATAAACCAGAACTTTAATTTGAATCGAAAATCTCGAAATTGATAAAAAAGTGTCAAAGACGGGTTTTCCTAGTCCATTGCCCAAATGGGTTTCTGTTTCCCAGGTTCCTTGGATTTGTCTGTATCACAGGATACAACTTCGCCCGAAAAGCTCCCATTCGAGATGGTAACCAAGGACTACAGGTAATGTACCCAACCGATCAACAGGAAACAGTTACCAGAACACAGGTCTATTTTTTCAAAGCGTCGTCAGTGGCATTTGAACCCTAGACCTGCCACTTGGGGTAACAACTTACCAACTTCTCAAAGTCGCCACATCCGAAGAAGATATTAATTAAGGCGTAGCTTTAAAGTAGAGATATACAATAGTTGCATTTGTTATATAATTTTTATTCAACCTACCACGGGTTATAATAGTGTTTTCCCTTTTCTTTTTTCCATTGGTTTTTGTTTCTTTTTCGTTAAACTAGCCTTCATGCTTTACCATATGGGGTTTTTTTTTTTGTTTTCCTCTTTCTTTTTTTTGTTTTTCTTTTTGTATCTTTCGTTTTCTTGGCTTGATATTTTTTTATGTTTACCCCCTTTCCCTATTTCGTCCTTAGTAAATTTCTTGTTAGTTAAAGGAATATGAAGGAGAGAAGAAGCCATTATGGTGTGGCACTTAGGCTAGTTTAACATAGCCTCTAGTTTTTAGACTCGTCTTCAAATTAGTGCAGCAGGTTGTACTTGGGCACCTTTTACGGCAGCCAGGTAATGTCAGATTTGCAAATTAGGAGTAAACAAGTGTATTATGTAGCGATATACTTAGTAACTTAATAAAATACTGGCGAAACTGCCTAAATGAAAAAAAAAATTATATTTATAGTTATTATTTAACTATCTCATCAACTAAAAATAGTGCAGAATAAAAGGTTAACACTAGGTTAACTATTAACTAAATTAATACAAATACAGTTGCTTTTCTAAATAATTACCTACCATTTATTTATATTAATAACACCTCTATATAGTCACAATTATATTTATAATCATTATTGTTTTAGAATTTGTTGCCTAATTTTAATAATAAAATTATTTTTTCACAATTACATTTATATATAAAAATAGATAGTTTCTATATAGAAAAGTTGCAATTTTATTAATTAAATCAGCTTTTTGCAATAAAAAAATTGCTTAAAAAGATAAAATATAACTATTCTGAAATTTTCATACAAATCTGATAACTTCTTATTAGAATTGTTTTTATTTTATTTATCTACAAAAATAGCTAAAAAAAACTTGTAATTTTTTTTGTAGAAACATAAAATAAAAAAAATATTAACAAAATATTAACTTTTTATTATGTTCAACGATCCTGCTTCTTTTTATTATTTGAGAAAGGTAATACAATGCTGCCACTAATTACAATTTAGCTCTATCAAACGAAACTCTCCAAGTACTAAGTACCCAAAGCGATCTGCTATAACAACCTTTTGTCTTAAGTTGGAGCCCGAACTTGCTTGAACTTTTGTACAATGTATGCCAAACTATTACTGACACTGGCGTTGTATACTATATCAGGATCGTTTTTTTTCTTTTCTTTAAATTTTTCCTTCTTCATAAAGGGCATGAAAAAGGGAAAAAGTAAAAAACAGACAAAATAAAAAACGAGTAAAAAAAGGAAATATAAAAGAAGAACGTTTAAAGCGTTGTACATCATATGTTTTTGACTATTTAGTTAAAGTTAAGGTAAGGGTTAGTTTGGGGTTAGGGTTAGGGCATGTTTTATAGGTAAAATCACCTTCCTGACATTTTTTATTAGTGCATCAATATAGGTTTAGGTATTAGCTTTCTTGTATTCTTCGTTTTCTCGCTTTTTTTCTTCTTTTTTTCTTCGTCGGGCTAATCCGTGTCGATCAAAACAAACAATTTGATTGGCCTTATATTACGTAATTGCACAACGCTTTAAACGACCCCTATAAAAGGGAAAAAGAAAAAACAAAAGAAAAAAAATGACAAAAAGAAAAAACAAAAGAGAAAAAGAAAAAACAATCTAGATAATAGTATAATTGAAGCCTATTCTATGCTCGTAAAAATTATATAGTATTAACAAGATCTTGGTACTATATCTAAAATGAAAAACTGTAAGGAAAAAACTATATTAAGAGGTCGAAATATGCTAATCAAAAATTTTCTAAAGAACCTTTATAGATGTAGTGTTTGTAGTCGATTCAAATTTATCGGCTAGACTAAGTCGATTTTTAAAAATCGGCTTAGCCGGCTAAGGTATAGTCAATCATCCTAATTGGTTGATAACAAGCACATGATCAGAAATAAATACGATTGGCCAATTACTTATTAAGATACGTATGGGGTTTTTAATATTTAATATAATTTCTTTTTATTTATAATATAATTCTAATAAAAAAAATCAAAAACCAAAAAAATTCTAAATTTTAAATAAAATTTTATCATTGCGCACAATTTATAAACCAATAGATACATTAATAATTTTTGAATTTTTCTTTAGGAATAAAAGATCGTGAACCGTGTCTATACTTAGACGATTGCGTTTATCTGTTAGAGTATTATTCGCATCAGAAAAGAGCCTTTCAGAAGGTACGGAGCTCGCAGATATATCAAGAAAAATCTGTGCCTGCTTTGCGAGAAGAGGTAGGGCACTTTTGTGCTCATTCCACCAGCTTAAGGGATTACATTCCTCGTAACGTGGGTCTTTGGGATCGTATTTAGGAATTTGCGGAATTGAGAAGTATATTTGAAATTCGGTATCTATTTGAGACAAAGATGAAGGTTCAATTCCGTCGTCAAAAAAAGAAGACATTTCTGTATCTGGAGCACTATTAGTAGCTAGTAAGTTATCCATATGGTAAAGAAGTTCAATATTTTCACGTAACTCTCAGAGCACCTCTTGTTGAATTATAGACGAAGCAGCCGACAAGGTCTTGAAGCGGGGATCTAGAAATAAAGCAAGCCAACCGATCATTTCTGGATTGCTCCATCGAGATACCATCGATTCGCGAAGACTTTCATGAACTTCAATTATATCAATATTTGTAAGTTTATTCTCTATTTCATCTAAATTTTTAAAAAGATGTCGCACTGTTGGATACATCATGCTCAATGTTGGATACTGGTCGCCTTCTACAAATGTTAATGCCCTTGCAAATGGACGCAGAAGTTGGCATAACTCTTTCAAGCCTATGTGTAGAAGAAAAAAAAATTTTTTAAAGGCTTATCTTTAAAAAACTTACTGTTATTCCTACCTGTCCATTCTTCATCAGAAAGCATCTTTTCATTTAGGCTATTACCATCGGCACGAGTAAGGGCAGTATCATTAATCACCTGATTATTTTTTATCAGAGGCCTACCCCCCTCCCCCTTCCTTAATATATAAATAGTCAGGTTCTTATATATAATTTTAACTTTTTTTACCCCCCTCCCCCCTAAAAAATCACCTGATTTTTGTTACTCCCCTAATACGGTCTGGATTATTTACCAAATTTTTAGCCAATTCTAAAATTGGTTCTTGAAGTTCTAGAAGCCACTAGAGAACAAGATAAGTGGAATTCCACCTAGTAACAGTATCGCTCGATATGGGCTCTAAAATACGCATATTAGCAGTGGGTTGATTTTCTTCTTTTTTTTCAATTAGATCGAGCTGAATTTTTCGGAATAGTGATCGATATTTATCACGATTTACTAAAAAACCATTTAATGACTTTGCACGTGCAATCAAGGTTTCACTCTTTTTCAAACCGTCTGTGACCGCAAGATGGATAGTATGGGCTGTACAGCCAAAGTGGGTGGTGCCTAATTGTCGGATCGCTTTAATCATTGACGATGCGTTATCAGTTATTACCGCTTTGACTTTATCAAACAGATTCCATTTAGCAAGAACCTTGCGCAAAAAATCTTCGATTCGATCTTCCGTATGTGGATAGGTGAAATGCTCGATTGTAATTAAGAATTGGTATATTGTAAAGGTTTCAGAAAGCCAGTGGGCTGTTACGCCGATATATAGAGTATGGTTTTGGGTCCATAAATTAGTTGTAATGCAGACGGAAACCATCGTTTGAGATATCATTTTTTCTAATATTGCATGTGTATAAAGTACTGATTCTTTCATTATATTTTTAATAGTATTAGTACAGGGAACTGCGTATCGTCAGTTAATTTCATAACAAAAGTCGCGGAACCGGTCGTGGTTGATACAATTCAATTGCATCATTTCCTTTACAATCCAAGCAACAAGTCGATAAATAATATGATTTTGTTGCTTTTCAGAGAGGGCCGAAGCATTTTCTATATGCTTTTGTATTACATTCTCGATTGTTTGATGGCCAGTTGGTGTATAATTTGTAATTGATGGAGAAGATGATTGTTCCTCACATTTTTGGGTTTTAAAAATTCAGTGTTTGGTACGTAAATGTGCAGCTATATTAGTCGTTGATGTTTTAGGCATAAATACCGTTGGGCACTTTTTATAAGTACCGTCATCATTATATATACGAACATCGCAATGTTTGTTTTTTGTTGATTTATCACAGTGAGTATATTTCCATACCCAGCTGCTTCCAGGCTTGGTTTTTTTTTTTTGTACTATGTTTGAAGTTTTTTTTGTAGGAACTTCACGAGGAGTAAAGTAAGATGTAATCGATGAAGATCCTGTTGCATTATCCTCTTCATCTTCAGTATGAACACCCTCTTCATCATAAGTATCGTTTTCATTACCACCAATATATTGATCATTCTCAAAAATATTTCTGTCACTAACAATATTTTCATCATCAGGATTAGGTTCAAAGTTAGTGATTCCTTCATACTCGAATGATATTTTATTTTCACCAGTTATATCATCGAAAGATTGGTCGTTATACATTATTAAGAAACAGGAACTTATCTTCTATAGATTGGGGTATGTTTATGGTAAGAACGGCAACAGAAAATTTCAATACATTATATATATATATATATATATTTTTTTTTTTCTTTTTTAATAAATAATATTATTTTTATTACAAATATTTTCCCATATTCCGAGCTAGTATAATATTAAACAAGTGACTTTTTTATACATAGTAATCTTATATCGCGAGAATACTATACGCGTTTTATCAGTTAATCAGAATTGGATGTAGTTCAACCGAAATTAGATTTATATCCAGTTTCAATTGGACGTTTTTTTTTGTTCCATTGTTGTTAATTATTATGCTGAGTGAAAATATGTCTAGTTAAATATTTGAATCTTTTACCATAATAAGTGTTCACTATTGTTAGAATGGCGTAAGTCATATTATAAACGAGTAAAGCAGCTTTGATTGTTATGAATAGCTACGGAACATACGAATTTCATTACATTGTTCCAGTACCATATTTGGTAAGCACAAATCTAGCTTGTAAATAACAGGCTTTGGGTCTTGTGCATAGTTTCAGGTCAGGCTGCNGCAACAGAAAATTTCAATACATTATATATATATATATATTTTTTTTTTGTTTTTTTTTTTTTAAATAGTAATCTTATATCGCGAGAATCTATATGCGTTTTATCAGTTAATCAGAATTGGATGTAGTTCAACCGAAATTAGATTTATATCCAGTTTCAATTGGACTTTTTTTTGTTCCATTGTTGTTAATTATTTTGCTGAGCGAAAATATGTCTAGTTAAATATTTGAATCTTTTACCATAATAAGTATTCGCTATTGTTAGAATCGCATAAGTCATATTATAAACGAGTAAAACAGCTTTGATTGTTATTAATAGCTGTGGAACATACGAATTTCATTACATTGTTCCAGTACCATATTTGGTAAGCACAAATCTAGCTTGTAAATAACAGGCTTTGGGTCTTGTGCATAGTTTCAGGTCAGGCTGCATAATTTACAGAAAATTATTATTTTAGTACATAGGCGTGGGACTGGCGTGGGTAGTAAAACTGGTTTTGGGTCCTATTCTTGGGAATAGGCATCGCTAGATTTCTTTCAAACACGGGTACTATCATAAGTAATAAAATTTTATTGGTTATGATATTTAATATAAATTTATATTAAGTCGGCTAAGCCGATTTTTCGAAAAATCGGCTGACTTAGTCGGCTAAGTCGATAAAATCGACTAACATAAAACCGACTACAAACACTATATAGACGTCTGTCAATCATTGCTATGTACGTGAACATGTCAGCAGCTGTATTGTGATCTCTCATGACTTCCTATGACTTGAATTTTCATTCCGGGATGGGTAAACAATATCAATCTTTTGGAGGGGTACGCTAAAATTTTGCGAAAAGCCATATGGGAGGCTGAGAAACCAATGTAGAGAGAGTGTGGGAGTTTGCAAAGTATAGAATAGTATAGAAAACCAGGAGCTTGCTTTCACTAATGCTTCTACAAGTTTTTGACATGTACTTCTGGTATTTACCAACTACTTGTTCAATAGTTCTGTAGACTTCCACCAGGAAGCCAAAAACCCAAAAGGAGTTCTTTTTCAACTCTATTTTAGTTCTCCAAATAATCCGAAGACTCATCAAGCTTAAAACTACTAGTCCTAGTTGCTACAAGAGAAGTTTTGTATATTATTTTCTATACTAACTAAACACTTAGTTGCAGGTCTGTTCAGTGGTTGTTGGTTTGAGGAATCATCAGAAAGAATTAGAAAATTTGTTTAACGAAATATTAACTGATTTATATAATAATTTTATAATAAATATATTTTATTTTTCTAAACAACTTTTCTTTATTGTATAAAAATCTGATTTGCTTAGTATTATTTTGTTTTTTTATATAGCAACAATCAATAATTGTATATAAAATTTTTTTTAATAATATTTTGTCTTTTTATATAGCAACAATCAATGATTGTATATAAAATTTTTATAATAAATTTTAAAAAACTTTATATACAATTATTAATTGTTGCTATTTATAAAATTCAAAATAATATGATTTTATACAAAAAAAAGTTGTTCAGGAGAACAAAATACATCTACTCTAAATTTTATTTAAATAAGCAAATATTTCATTAATATTAGATTTTTTTACATTTTTATAAAAAAAATTACAAATTTTTTTAGCTATTTTTATAGGTATATAAAATGAAAAACAGTACATATAAAAGGTTATCTAATTTGTATAAAAAATAATAACTAATATTTTTTAAATTTTAGTGATCATATTAAAGTTTCCAAAAAAATAAATATAATTGTTAATTATTTTTTGTACATTAAAATTTTAAATTTTTGTTGCATATTATTTTTGTATAGAGATGGGCAAAATGGCATTTTCTGCACTATGCATGCGCATGGTATGCTGCATGCATGCACGCATACATGCATGCTATACACAACACAGTTTAAAATATATACAATATTTAATAGTAAATAACTTTGATTCATTGGTTCGTTTTTGATAATTTTACTGTCAAAATGAACTCTCAATAAGACGATTCTAGTAAGTCTAAAATTATTAAAACCCATCATAGTTCTCGAGATCATTACGATTCTTTATTTTCATAATATTATAAAATGATGCCTGGACATGCTGATGTACCACAATGAAATTTAATCGATTATGTTTAAACGATTTTATAACGGTTTCAAGATGATATATTAAGTACTACAAATAAATTTACCAGCGATTGTGTGGTTTTTTTTTATTTTTGTTTAATGTATATCGATACATCAAATCAAGAATATCGAACGTACGTACGCACATAATTAATATGCTCTATTTCATTTTTGAAAGAATTAACCAAATTTACTATACGTACTATAACCGTTCGTATAAGTATTAGCATCTATACAAATGGGTTAAGCTTGTATCAAAATGTATAATCTTTTTGATTACTTTAATAAACTAAGAAGATCAGTATAATCAAATTATTAAATTTGATCAAATCTGAACTGTATGACGCAAAAATACACTTATGTTAATTCTGGTCATCCGTACATTCTGTTGTATAGTATAGGGAATTGCAGCAAATCAATATGGTACTGGTATGGCACATATTTTAAGATAAAATTGTATAGATAACCAAGTGGGGTGTAAAATACCCTTATTTCGTACCATATAATTCTGTTACAGTGTTATCGTCACATGTAATATTAAAATAGATCAGTATGGATAATCAGATCAATATGTTATAGGGGTGTAAAATACCTAATTTAAAATCCTACCATACTGTTTTGGTTTTATATTATTAAGGTTTGTTTTTTAGAATTGGTATTTTACACTAATACCGGACCAATAAACTCACCTATACCATACTGATATTCTGTAATTCAGAAACAACCTACTTAATCAAACGTTAGAAAGATTTTATAATATTTGGATTTTAACTAATTTGTATGGGCATATTAGTATAAAATTGCTTAGACCATGCGCATGGTGCCCATCTTAGATATGATAATTCTGGTATCCATACCATACTGGTCTATTGTATAGTATAGAGAAATACAGCAGATCAATATGGTACCAGTATGACACAAATTTTAGGATAAGATTATATAGATAACCAAGTGGGGTGAAAATACCCTTATTCCGTACCATATAATTCTGTTACAGTGTTATTGTTACATATAATATTAAAATAGATCAGTCAGTATGTTATAGGGGTGTAAAATACCTATTTAAATTCCTACCATTAAGGTTTGGTTTTTAGAATTGGTATTTTTACACTAATACCAGACCGTTCAGTTCACCCATACAATACTAATATTCTGTAATTCCAAAAAAACCTACTTAATTAAACGTTAGAAAGAATTTATAATATTTGGATTTTCTAATTTTGTATGGAGTATAAAATTGCTTAGACCATGCGCATGCACGCATGATGCATGCATGCATTCATGCGCATGGTGCCCATCTCTATTTTTGTACATAAAAATTTTATTTTTTATTGCACATGCTTTTTTGTGCAATTATTTAAATTAATTTTAAATGCACACATATGCATTTACTTATCTAGATTTTTATGCAAAAAAAAAATTGTACTTGCACATGTGCATCTTGTACAAGCCAATTTTAAATACTGACCACATGATATCTCGTCAGTAATACCATAATAATTGAAATTTCACTACTAAATTCTCTATATAAAGTATAATATTGATCCAATGTTTTATTGTGAAAGTAGGTATAGTTATAAGATTGAGATGCAGATAATGAAGTTTGTACTTCAGATATGTTAATCTGATGATTCTAATCATCACAATTTATGACGGAAGTCACATGATTGTGATTTGGTGTCCTCATTAATAGTTCTACTGAAGTTATATTCTTAATGACACTTTGTATTTGACTAATAGTAAGACTCAAGATGGTGTAAATACTAAGAGTAACTTTCTTAATTTTATCTATTTTCACTCTACCTTTTCCGAATAACATACAGATTTTTTGGCTCTTAGGGTTTTTGTATACAATTTTTCTGATGTGATGCCAAATAAATGCTCTAGTATTTTTTTGTATAATCAAATTCTAGCTATTTTGTCTGAAACTCTAGTATCACGATGAATCCCATCAACTTTATTTTTAAACTATTTAAATAATAGAGCTAAGATAAGATCTCTTTATGTCCAGCTCATATTGCATTCTGGAATAAATGAACTAAGCTCTGTATTGTAAATAGAAATAATGACATATGTTTTGTAGTTTCAGAAATGAATTATGGTACAGTGATGTTGCCACTGAGTAACTCCTTTGTTAATTCTTGTCCTATATTCTGATTTTTACTAAGCTTAGTGGTATTATCATTATCATTGTAACTTGAATATTTTTTTGCAGATCATCATGATTTGTGACAGATTTCCATTTTTTTCTGAATTTTCCGGACTGTACTAATTATCATAATCCGTGATAGCTTTTACAGAAAAAATATTTATGAAAATTTCCTGATTAGCTGATTCATGCAGTAGTTTCTTTTTCCTATTGCGTTGCCTAATCTTATTGCTAACCTTTTTCTTATTTACTTCATCCAGAAAAAAGTACATCTTCTTTTGTTTTGATGTTTTGAAGCTGAAAGGTACTTCTGGTACCAAATCATTGGCTTCGTGATAGGGCTTACACTGCTCGAGCTAAGTCATAACAAAGAAGGTATATTGGCAGGTTCTTCAGAATGGAAACCATTTATTTCCTTATCCTCAATTACTTTGATATTAACACTATTTCGCTGGTCTTCTACAGAGTTGAATATATCAATAGTTGATACTGAATTATCTATAGATAACTGCATCTTTGCTATACTTTCTTATTATTCTATAGTTGTCCAGTTACTTCAGTGACACTCTGTTCCAATATTGTGAGCCTGGTTTCAAGCTCACTGACTCTAGACTTGAGTTCAGTATTCTTAGTATTATGCTTGGCATTTTTCTCCATAACCTACTTTAGAAGCTTAGCACTCCTGGCCTTAATCTCAGTTTTCTCAATCTCAAGCTTGGCACTTTTAGCTTCAAGCTCACTAATGCACTATTTTAATAATTCAAGCTCAGATAACATAACTAATACAGAGCATATAAACATTTAAAATAAAAAAAATTACATGCATGTAATAATAACGAGTTAATGACGATAATGGGATTTTTTTGTCAATGAAGATGTTGATTATTACTATGATTTAACTAGCAGAAAAAACTTTTAAAAATTTTGGTTATTTAATTAGTGCATATTAACACGTGATTGTGTAAATATTGAAAGGCTTATACTAAAATCTCTAATATAACTATGATAATATAGTTAATTTAATGGTCTCCACTAATTAATAATCACAAACTATATTGTAAAAAATCACATAAAAATAAAAAATTAGAAGCTCAATGGACTACCACCTTCTTTATTTATAAAAATAATTATTGCCAGGATAACAATATAATAAAAAAAAAATTATCTTTCATAAACAAGGATATGGATATAATTTCTTAGTCTATTATTATCAAAATATTGCAAAACCATATTTTGAGGATCTATATATTTTTTTACATCTTGAGCAGTATCATTTACTTAGAGATCAAAATTATTATAAGGAATATTATTTCTAATTATATTTTTAAAACTGGCAACTGTTGTATTTGGGAGAATATTAATTGAATGATCACTGCTAACATGATAATTTAAAGTAATATTTGCTATTTTTGCTTTCTAATATAAAAATAAATAGTAAGTAGAAATTCGCTTTTAAAATAAAAGAAATATAACAAACAATATATGTTAACTAGACCTTGAGAGTAAATTTTAAGTAAGTTAAGTCAAAAAATATATAAGAGCAATGCTATTGCTAACTTATTTTGTAAGCAAATTTACTTATTTTTATACTGTCTATTCACTAGATCTAAAAAACTTGCTATCAATATGGAATATTTAAAGACATATATAGAGGATATCTAAAGCAGAGCAGATTTTTATAATATATTTTATCAAATTAACTTTAAGGTTAGGGTCATTTTAGGTTAGAGTTAAATAGGTTTTAGGATATAATATATAAACAAAATTGCCTTTCTGACATTTTTAATTAACACATCAAGATAGATTTAGACTGTTATTTTTCAAGATTTTTACTTCTCTTTTTGATTGCTTCACTGAAGATTATCAAAATTTGATAATTTGATTGGCCAATTTTTACGTGATTTTGCTCTGCTTTAGATGACCCCATATATAGATGCCAAATTTTTGCCTGCTATATAACATAAATCTAGACTTTTAATTAGTTAAATTCTGTATAATTAATTTTATTGGTTAATAACATATATGGGATCACCTATAGCAAAAGAGTGCAATGAGAAAATCACATTTGAAGATCATTACACAATTAATTTTACTTATAATTATTGCAAAAAAATTTTAATATTACTTATTTTTTATTAACTTATTTGATAAATAAAAAAGAAAATTAAATAAAAAAAAAGTTATAACCAAGTTTTTATCATAAAATTTAAAATCTGATTGGTTGTCATCATTGCTACCTTTTGCTACAGGGGTCCCATATATGTTTTTTTATTTTTTTGGCAAATTTTTAAATTATATATAACTTTAATTTAATATTACACCTTTAAAACTAAATAAAAATTAAAAACTTTTTATAAAATTTATAGTTTAACCAAAAAATTTATTAATTGATAAAAAATTTTTTGCATTAGTTTATTTTTTAAAAAGTTATATCAATTTAAAAATTTTACTATTAAAAATATATAGCTTTTGGTATCCTGCACTATAGAAAAAATTGTATTAGTAATTATGTTACCCAAATTTAATGCCAGTTTTTTTCTCCATAAAGCAACTCTGCTTAGTTATAAGGTCTGTATCATGATCAAGACAATCAAGATCACAATCGTAATCATATACACATGTGATTGGACGATTGTGACTATGATTATGTTTACGGGATCAATTTCGATCATTCAGATCGAGGCATCATTATAATACAATGAAGTAATAATGATAGAAGTTAGTATATTGTAAGATAGTTAGTCAAGGGATGCACATAATAAATGTAATTAGTAACTTAGTATTATAGATAGTTAGAAGTAGTATAAATACGAATCTTTGTAAAATCCAGTGTCTTTAGTTTGCTTAATAAAGAATACATTTTTCTTTTTCATTGAATTCTCCAATCCAAGCTGTACTTGTTACAGTTTAAGCAAACTAAAAATTCTAACCTTGTCTTAGTAACCCATATCTTGAAGAAAAAATTAATACAGTAATAATATATAATATTATCTAAGTATTATAGAAAATAAAGTGAAACAAAATGACTTTGATTCCATCGTGGCAGCGTTATAGCATATTTAACAAAACAATTGGGCACTTTATTCTGAAAATAAAGCTTTAAGACAGACAGTTGAATAGCTGATCACTCAAGCTCTTGAAGAAAACAGGCCACTAATGCCTAAAATAAGTTTACTCGATAGGTTTGATAGTTTACGAACCAAGTTCTATGGATTTTTAAATCAAATATATTTGGTATTACATCTATAGCCATAACAGTATCCTAATAATGTGACCCAAGTTAGACTGGTAGAAAGCCTATTGACAGGACTCGGCTTGGCTTGGTTTGCACACCTGTTAGAAAGAGCCTCACCTTTGCTAGAAATCTTTGATGATTTCATAAAGGCATTCGAAGCTATATTTGGTGATATAGATAAAGCCAGGACAGTTGCTAATAAGATCTAAAAACTTATTCAGAGATTTAAATTAGCAGTAAGCTATGCTTCTGAGTTTTAACAAATTGCAGAGGACTTAGCTTGAGGCAAAGCTGTATTAATTAACCAATTTCACACAGAGTTACATGGAAATATAAAGAATTTGCTTCTTATATTAATGGAACCTATCTTGCTTGATGATGGATGCAGTTGCAAAAGCTATAAGATGTAATAATTGACTTTTTGAATGCAATCAGAAACACAGTACTAATAGTAATACTAACAATAACACAAAACAATATAGTATCAATATAGCAGCTATAATCCAAAATGAGTTAGAAAAAGAGAGGCCCCAGTTGCAATAGGAGAGTTGTGGCGGATAAAATACATATAAATATCCTACAACTCTATTAACAGTTGAATTCACAGAGACCTTAGTTTTCCCAGTAAAGTTACAATTTTAGGATGGAACTAGTTTAACAACTATGGCATTAGTGAACTCAGAAGCATCATTATGTTTTTTAGACATCTTCTTGACCCAAAATTATTCTATACTTATAGTTAAAAAATCTGTACCTTTTTCTGTGGAAGTAATCGATAGAAGAAAAGTTGCTTCGGGAGCTGTAACTCATGAAACGGAACCCCTACAGCTTTGGTTGCAAAATCATCAGGAGATAATCTCTTTCAACTTTATGCCTTCCTCCCATTACAAGATTATTCTGGATCTATCTTGGCTAGTCAAACATAACCCCAAAATTTATTGGCAAAAACAATTACTTATTTTTTCAAACTGCTCCTGTTTTAAAAAGTTAACAGTTTACAGATTAAAAAAACTGTATCTCCGAAAAATGAAAATTAGGACCAATTATACCTGATATGTGTTTTTCCATTACTAATGACCCTTCTTCTATTACTCAGATGACTATTCCTGAAAAATATTAAGGGTTTAAAAATGTATTTGATAAAAAGGAAGCTGACAAATTACCAAAACACAGACCTTATAACTGCACCATTGATTTGCTTCCTGGTACTAAGCCACTATGAGGTCCTATTTATAGGTTATTGGAACAAGAACTACAAAATCTCAAATAGTATATTAAAAAATACTTGAAGAAAAGATTCATTAGATACTTAAAATCTCCAGCTGGAGAGGACCCCGGACATCTCTCATATAGGTCATAACTGATCTGCACAAATTTTAAGGTTTTTGCTACCTCTAAAATCAAATAAATTTGCTAAAAATTCAATTATTACATGAAGTTTTTATAGTAATTTGCTAAAAACTAAATTATTACATTTAGATAGTGCTCTTAGGTTCAGGTGCTCTAAAAAAATTTGTGCAGCATATAAAAATACATTTTACTGGCATATTTACTTTTATATTTCTTGAAAATTTAAGAAGAGATACTTAATTTTGGATTTTTTGATCAAAAAATCAAAAATTAAGTATCTTTTCTTAAATTTTCAAGAAATATAAAAGTAAATTTACTTGCATAATGTATTTTTATGTGCTAAATAAGTTTTATTAGAGCAAAATATTATAATCATTTAATAAAATTTTGGGTATAATATTATTTTATTAATAAAATTAAAGAATTGCTATTTGATTTTGTCACTTAAATATTTTAACTTTTAAAACCTTTATTAATATTATCTCTATAAGTTCTTGATCAAATTTAATAAAATTTTTTTTATTTGAATTCTATGGATTCGTACAATTAAAATAAAAAAATTTTCATCAAACTTCATTAATATTAATCCGCTTTTGATAAAATTTTAACTGAAAACTCTTGAATATCTATTCTATCAACTTATTTAATCGTATTTTGTATGTTTCATTTTGAGAAAGTGCCTCTAGAAACATTTGAATTTGGGGGAAAACTTGCAAAAACGTATGCGTTCAAATTTACAAAAACGTTAATATCTTTATGAGTTTTCAATATTTTTTCATGAAATTTGAGATTCTATTAGTCCATGATATGCGCTATAAGTCTTTTATAAATTTTTTTTTAGTTAGCATAGTAAAATTTCTTGTAAACCATCGCCGAACAGTGGGTTATTTTGAAAAAGCAAAAAAGCATATTGCAAAGAAGCTGCGTTGAAATTGTTTACAGGAACTTTCATCAAAAATATCTTTAAGAGTTATTGACCAAATTTGATGAAAATTATTTTATTTTAATTGTACGAATCCATAGAATTCAAATAAAAAAATTTTTATTAAATTTGATCAAGAACTTATAGAGATAATATTAACTACAATTATTATGTGAATTACTAACTAATTCAAATCTCTATGCAATTGCATTACATATTTATTTGTTTATTGATATACAATCACGATCAATGATCATAATACATATGCGGGGTAAGTACCAAGTTGCTATTGATACTAAAACCCGATTACATGCTACAACTACTTTTATTTATTTTTAATTATAATTGATTATCACTTTACTCTATATAGCCATTAACAACTTGTTATATCTGGATCGATCATTATAGCGCAACTTAACTTGTTACAATAATTTTTGCAAAAATGTGGGTAAATTGCTAAAAATAAAATATAACATGCATAAAATCTTTGTAATTCGCCAAAATATTCAATTATGACCCTTTTTAAAATTATCTTCAATTTGCTAAAATTTAAATTTGAACCTTAGATCAAATTTGAATCAATTTGCTAAAAAAAATATATAACATATATCAGAGATGTCCAGGGTCCTAGCTGGAGCACCTGTTTTGTTCATCAAGAAAAAAGATGGATTATTGTACCTTTACGTGGATTTTGAGGATTGAATAAACTTATCATTAAAAATATATACCTTTTGGCTCTTATTTTGAAGTTGCTAATCCGCTTGTCTGGTACAAAAATATTTACAAAAATAGATCTCAGAAGAGCCTACAACTTAGTCTAAATTCACCTAGATAACGAGTAGAAGACTGCCTTTTGTACTCATTATAGCCATTTTGAACATATGGATATACTTTTTAGGCTAACTAACACTTCTGCAATTTTTCAATACTTGATGAATGATGTTTTCAGAATTTCCTTAATCAATTTGTTATTATTTATCTGGTTACATTTTGATTTACTCTTTCACCCAGGAACAACATGATTATCATGTGAAACTTGTTTTAAAATGGCTACGAAAGTTCAGTCTGTATACTAAATTAAAGAAATGCGAATTTGATAAAAATAATAGTTTTTGAGATATTATATTACACCAAATGGGATTTGTATAGAATGGTGAAAGTTGAATCTATTCTTTCATGGCCAATTCCAAATTGATTAGGCACATCCAACAGTTTCTAGAACTTGCAAACTATTATTGACACTTTATTAAAAATTATTCCCAACTTGTCATTCTTCTAACAAACCTGATCCATAAAGCTAATACAATTCTTAGCTGGACTTCTGCTATACAATGCGCTTTTGACTTACTGAAATCAGCATTTACATTTTCACCACTTCTGGTATATGCTAATCCAAATAAAAGTTACCACCTAGAGACCAATACCTTTGACTTTGCTTTGAGAGCAGTACTGTCTTAGTATCAAGAGAATAATGAGTTACATCTCATTGCATATTATTCCAGAAAATTTTCCTTGGCTAAAGTTAATTACAACATTTACAACAAAGAATTGTTAGCAATTGTGTTAGTCTTCAAGCATTGGCGACAGTACTTGGAAGGAACCCAACACTGAATATGATATATTGTACCATAAAAATCTCCAATCTTTTGCTACTGCAAAGGTTCTAAATTGATGACAAGCTTGTTGGGCCCTTCAACTTTCGGACTACGACTTTGAAATAGTATTCGAATCTAAAAAAAATCTGTCATATTATTATATCAACCTGATTATAACTAGGAAGGCAATAATAATAAGCTCTCACCACAACTTTAAAGCATTTTATTCAAGAAAACTTATTTAAATACCACTTTTATTACACCTATTGACCATATCTGAGAAAAAAATTTGTTCTGCAAAAGATGTGTTAGCTCATTTATATGGTCCAAATCAAAATACCTAATAAAAAAGATATGTTTTAATTATTCTAAGTTTTTTTATCAGAACGGGTTGCTATTAGGAATGGGCTACTATATGTTTCAAGAAATGCAAAGTGACTCAAGTTACTCCAACTGAGCCATAACTCTAAATTGGCAGGACACTTTGGAATAGCCAAAATACTTAATTTACTAACGTGGAACTATTGGTGGTCTCACATTCAAAAATTTGCACTAAATTATATTAGGAGGCTTCCAGAAATTACGTAATATTTTGTTACTAATAAATTTCAAAATTTTACCCCACCTACCCACACCTGATACTCTATTAGCCAATCAAATTTTATATTTTTTAAAAATTTATTCATATGTTTCAATTTATAAAATTGATAATAACTATTGCTCTACTGGTCCAATTTAGATGATTTAACTACCAAAATGTTCGTCTTACTGAAATAATTCCAACAAGCCCAAAATCATTAAAATCTAATTACAGGGTCCCAAGATTATTTAACTTTTGTGTAATTTTAATAGTGATTTTTTTAAAATCACTAAGTAAATTTTTTTAATATTGAATAACTATTAATTCACTGGTCTGTTTTTAATGATTTAATTACCAAAAGGTTCATCTCAGTAAGACGATTTTAACAAGTCCAAAATTGCTAAATTCTAATAACAGAATTGCAAGATTAATAAAGGTTTTATTGTTTGTCTAAAAATACAAATCTTTATCGATTTTGGAATTCTGTGATTAGACTTTAGCAATTTTGGGCTTTTTAGAATCGTCTCACTAAGACAAACATTTTGGTAGTTAAATTATCCCAAACAGGCCAGTGGATCAAAGTTATTCAATATTAAAGAAATTTTACTTAGTGATTCTAAAAGTCACTATTAAAATTATACAAAAGTTTAACAATCTTAGAACCCTGTGATTAGATTTTAACAATTTTGGGCTTGTTAGAATTGTCTCAGTGAGACGAACATTTTGGTAGTTAAATTATCTAAATTTGTCCAGTAGAGCAATAGTTATTAATAATTTTATAATTTTATACTTTTGACCAGAATCATAAAATTTTGATCAGAATTATAATTATAATTTGATATTTTCATGACCCTACCTACAGTCCACCTACCCACCAAAAAATTACGTAATTTCTGGAAGCCCTCTTAAGTCCTATGATATTTGTGCCAGAGCGAAAACACTAAGGCACAGAAGCTCTGAACTATTGTTACCTTTGCCAATCCCCTCATGACTTTGGCAATCAATTTCTATGAACTTTATAACAGATTTACCTGTTTCTTTTAGGCACTTTCTAGGTATGATACTATTCTCATAATAGTAAATCAGTTATCAAAAATGGACTATTTTTTAGCTTGCAATAAAACTATTACTGCAGAACAAACAGCTCACCTTTTGTTTCACAAAATAATTTATGGTATCCCAGAAGATATAACATTAAATTGAAACCCACAATTCACATCAAAGTTCTAAAAATGCCTATTTGACTTCTGGGTACCAAGATTAACTTATCATCTGTATACTACTCTCAGTCAGACAGTCGGAGTGAACAAGTAAATCAGTTGCTAGAACAATATCTAAGATGCACTATTAATTATCTAAGACAACTAAGTGAACTTGCTTACCTTAGCTGAAATTGCATATAATATTTTTATGCATATATCCACTAAATTTACTTTATTTTTTGCGAATTACGAGTTTCACTCTCTATTTGATTTACAACCGGTTAGTTGAACTACAGTACCTGTGGCCAAGAATAAAATTTTTATACTAAAGAAAATTGTTACTACTTTGCATAATGATTATCAATCACTCAAAAACGCTATAAATATAATGCTAACAAACTTCGTCAAGAATATCCATCATATAAAATAGGAGACAAGATTTGGTTATTGTAATGTAATATTCATACCACAAGACCCTTAAAAAACTGGATTATCATCATCTAGAACTTTTACTGTTTCTGTACAAATAAAACCTGTTGCTTACCGTTTAGTCCTACCCTCTACGCTTCAAATCCACAACATGTTTCATGTTTCATTATTGGAACTCTATACTTGCAACAGCATCTCGGGAAGGACACAGGAACCTTCTCCACCTGTACTAATTGATGGCGATAAGGGGCATCCAGAAATAACATTATACAAGAGAAGGGAGGAGGTCAGACGAAAGATACCATTTTTTTTCTTCAATAGGGGGGTCAAAAAAATACAGTCAACCCTCCATAAATGCAACTCGTAGGGACAAGCCTACAACGTGCATTTAGGGAGGTTTGCATTTAGAGAGAGCCAATTAAATTGCAGCTTTTAAAAATTAGATCATCAAGTTTGTGTAACTTCTACTAAAATTTGATTGGCCAGGTGCATTTAGGGAGGTTAGTGTGATATAAAATGTTATTCAAGAGAACGTGCATTTACAGAATATAGAACGTGCATTTAGCACTAATAACATTTTACGGAATAGAAAAAAACGTGCATTTAGAGAGGTATTGCATTTATGGAGGTTGCATTTATGGAGGGTTGACTGTATAACGCAATTTTTTTAGAAAAAATCGTCTAAAAACTGATCAAGTAGTCCTAATTTAATAATTTTGGTACCATTCAATTCGTCTCGGTAAAAGGAGTCAAATGGTACCAATTTTATGTCATTTGGATTACTGGATTAAAAGTTATTGGCCAAATACCATTGGTCATATCTTTTCTTATAAAATTACTATATAACTAATGGTTTTTTGTGAATATCTTTCGATCTAGTAATGCAAATAACATAATTTTGGTATCATTAGATTCACCTCACTGAGACGAATCGAATGATATCTAAATCATCCAAACTGGATTACTGTGTCACAAGATATTCAAGTTTTTGTAAAATTTTATATATAAACATATAGATTTTGAAAATTTTTTTATATAGTTGAGGGGGGTCAAGTGCTACTATGTGGGAGTACATAATGTTATTTATGGATGCTCCCTAATGAGTCTGAAGTTAACGAAATTGTCGACACTAAATTGATCCACAGGAAGTTACATACCTGGTCGACTAGAGAAGTATAGTGTTGGAGACAGATCATAGAAACTAGCAGAGAATCTTGTTAATGTACAGGAAGCAGTAGATAAATTCCATCAA
This sequence comes from Gigaspora rosea, assembly GCA_003550325.1. NCBI lineage: Eukaryota > Fungi > Glomeromycota > Glomeromycetes > Diversisporales > Gigasporaceae > Gigaspora > Gigaspora rosea. The sequence continues at coordinate 153,150 of QKWP01000558.1, forward strand.
TACTATCTACTAAGCTTAAACCTAAGCCTCAAAAAACTGGAAGGAGGTTTTCAAGGAGGAAAAACTATCACAATCAAGATGATCAAGATCACAATCGTAATCATATACACATGTGATTGGACGATCGTAACCATAATCACGTTCACAGGATCAATTTTGATTATTCGAATCGAGGCATTATTATGATACAATAAAGTAATAATGATAAAGTTAGTATATCATAAGGTACAGTGGAATTCATCTTAAGCCAACATATTTTATATATAGGCGCCAATTTTTTAGCTACAGTATCCCTTAGATTGTAGTAGAACACAGGCAAATTTGCCTGCGTTTTTGTACTTTTTAGCTCTGATTTACTTTTTTAAAATACTAAAATAATTAAATAAAACTTTGTACAATTATATTTGAAAATAAGGATTACTTTTTTGCAAAATTAGTTTTTATATTATAAGAAAATAAATTATAGTTACATATAAGCTGAAAATAGATAATTTTAAGAAAAAATTTTTTTAAAAAATTTTATTACAATTTTTCTGCGATCTTATTTAGTTTTAGTTTTAGAACTATAGTTCTTAAGACAATATTGTAGTTTACATAAAGGATGACAACTTTCATTATTGCAACTTTAATGATTTACTTGTAAAAATTAAGACTTGTATTAGAAGTAAAGATTTTTTTTATAGACGGGAACATATAAAATTTGAAAAAATTTAAAGAAAAATTTTAATAGTAAAAATGCCAATACAAGAACTTTAAACATTTATTATATTAAAGTTTTCTAATGATTTTAAAAAAATTTTATAACAAAGTTACTAAAACAAAACTTAAAGAATATTTTTTACTTAGAAAAGATATGGCTAAAATCAATATTTAAAATTTTATTAAAAATTTTAAAATACGCAGGCAAATTTGCCTGTGTTACAATCTAAGGGATAACGCAGAAAAACTTAATACAATTTTAAAATTAATTAATAATATTTAAATTTTTGTTAATAAATTCAAAATTTGTTATGTTTTTTTATATATAAACACCAAAATTTTTGAATTATATATAAATTTAAATTAATATAATGGCTTAAAAATAAAAAATATTTAAGATAATTTAATAATTTAAACAATAAACTATTAAATTATCAAAAAATTTTTTAAATATCTTTTGTTTTTAAAGTGTTATAACAATTTAAAAATTTTTATAATTAAAAGGTGATGGCTTTAGGTGAATTCTGCTATAGTTAGTCAAACAATTTCACAAGCAATACTACCAAAAAAACAATTTAGACTACTGAAGCGAGCAAGAATCAGATAAAAACCAATACATCTGCTCCCCTTGCCTCCGTAAAAAATGTGCATAATAAATGTAATTAGTAACTTAGTATTATAGATAGTTAGAAATAGTATAAATTACGAACCTTTGTAAAATTCAATATCTTCAATTTGCTTAATAAAGAATACATTTTTCTTTTTCATTGGATTCTCTGACCCGAGTTGTACTTGTTACAGTCTGAATACTGAATCTAATTTGCTATTTTTCTGGTGAAATTAATCCAATTATAGTTGATGATTGCTTAAGGTAGATTTAGATTTGATGATCTTGGAAGATACCGTAATAGAAATTCCAAGTTCTAGTAATATATGAATTTTGATAAAACTAATGATAAAGAACAGCCTTTTTAAGTCCCATTCTTATCGCAGGATCATATACAATAAGAAAAGGGTTCTAGTTATTGTAAAATTGGTTAACGTTAACGTTGTGGAAGTAATTATATATTAACTGCATAAAATTTAATGCTAACCATTAATTATTAAGGGTAGAGGGTATTATTTTAAAATTATATATAAACTTAATGGTAAATTTTTTTTATATTTAATTTTATAAAAAATTATAATAAGTAAACTGATTATATTTTAAAGCAAGTTTGTAAGCAGGTTTTTTTTAATTCTAATAATAGAAAATCATTAAAATTAGTTAAAATCTTAGTAAGATATGAAATTTTAAAGATTGGGTATTAAAATTTAGTAATAAAACTAACTTATAAATTTACGTAAATTGACCAATTAGCATTAGAAATTTGTGCAATCCAGAAAATTTTTGCCAACCCAAAAAAACTTTATAATATATACAAGTATATTTTTTTAAAATATAATAATAGTTCAAAATTTTTACCAAAAAGATAAATTGTTTATTTATATTTTGTAAAATTTTAATAAAAATTAGTTGTAATTTAAAAAGGTTTATTAGTAGCACATATCAATTTTATATAAAAATTTCAAAATATTATATAAAAATGATTTACGTACTCTCTATCCTTAAAGCTGGTTAAGTTTTTATTTCGAACTAATTATTAAGCGATCCCTATTTTTTAGGCCAAAATAAAAAGCAGTTTCGTAGGACCTGTTAAATTATGTAATATTATGATATAATACATATTTATTTTTTCTAGCATGGATCAATATTAAGATACTAACGGCTAAGAGGTTATTTTAATGGCTATTAATGATAAAATTTAAATTACCATTATATGTTAAATAGTGACTGAAATCTTATATGCATGAATAGTTATACACAATTTTTATATATTAAAATCACATAGAGGGAATATATATCATAAGATAATACATACAGATCGCAGAGATAAATTTTTTCTATGAAATTTGAATAATCGATATGCATATTATGGGCTCAATTTTTATAGTAAATTGCAATGGTTATTTATTTTCAATCAAGGGTTTCTAAAAAGAAAACTGTATTTATGATATGCATTTTGACAGTTCAGAATTATTATTTACAAGTTTAAAATACAATACAAAATAAACCTGAAAAGAAAGCATCACTTCAAGTTGGCATTTTGTTTTATTTTTATATATATAAAACTGTATACTATTCTGCTTCTATAAACTTACCAATAGGGTTTCGCAATTTGATTTAATCTTCAAATATTTGAATCAAATATTTGATCAAATTCAAATTCAAATTTGACTATATTTGATTTGATCAAATTCAAATATGGCCAAATTTGATTTGATTTGACAAATATTTGATTTGATTTGAAAATTACTATTAAAAATTCAAATTCAAATCAAATTCAAATTCAAATATTTGAATCAAATCAAATTCAAATCTGGGTCAATTTGATTTGATCAAATTCAAATTGATTTAATATTTGATTTGATTTGAATTTGAGGAACCCTGCTTACCAAGCTTGTTTTAAAAATTATAAACCACTAGAACTCACTATTTTTTGTGAAATTCTGTAGTGATATAAATATACTCTGTGATATAAACCTATTTCTGTGAATTCTGCAGTATTATGTGAAATACAGAAAATCATTAGCCCTAACAGGAACATATAAAATTTAAGAAAATCTAAAAAAAAATTTTATAGTAAAAATTTTAAAATAAAAACTTTAAACTTTTATTGCTTTAAAGTTTATTAATAATTTTAAAAAATTTTCATAATAAAGTTTATAAAATATATTTTAAAAAAAATATTCTATAAATTAAATATACTTTATATTTTTAATAAATTTTTATTTTATTTAAAAAATTGTAATATTTCTAAAAAATTAAACAAATTTGCCTGAATTATAGTTTAAGGAATATAAAAATATAAAAGTTACCTACCCTATCACTAGCATGTACTTGAATGTATGTAATATATATATTAAATACTTAGGGTAAATAAGTGTATAATCTATTATAAAAAATATTGAAGCTTATTTACTCTATCACTAGTATATACCCAGATATGTATCCAGAAGTATAGCCTTTTACAGAATTATTATATAAAATATTGGCAGAAGACTACACTTTTTCTAAATATGTACTTGAGTATAGTAGAGGCATATAAATACAAACAAATATATTTAATAATACTTGGAGTATTCTTCTGTATAATCTTAGGATTTTGATAAATTTAACAGGTTGCGATATTGCAGATTAATATTTAAAAAAAATTAAAATGATTATTAGTTAGGGTTAGGGTCTGAACTAGTATTAATATTAAGTTAGAGAATGCATATATATATACAAAATTAAGCATTAAAAATTTTTAATCAGAAGGTCAAGACTAGTTTACATAATAAAATTTTAAGTTATTTAAAATTTTTGGTTTTTTTTTGTAATTGTTCCTAATTTTTTGTTCATTTTGTTATACAAGATTCTGTAATCTAATTGGCCAATCATATTAATCTATGATATAGCAACTTGTGATATTTAACAACCTCTTTTTTTTAATACTAATTAATATTTTTTTATGTCTTTTTTTATAATTATTTCTATTTTAGACTCTTTTTTTTTATTTTTATATATTTGCAAAAAACTAGTAACTTTATATTTTTTTATTATTTATATATAAAAAAATTCTTATATTATTATTAGTACTTGGTACAATCAAACAAAATTTAGTAGTCAAATCATATCAGCGGATTGGCGTAATTGGGTCTTTTTTCGATAAACTGTTACATAAAAATTTGCTCCTAAGTAACGTTGAAAAACTAACAAACGAAGTACTTGTTACAACCAACAAAAGAGCCTTTTTGACGCCTAGACAAGTTAAAAAACCAATAAAACTTAATAAAAAAGCTATGCTAAGCTGTAGAAAGAAGTACTTTTGTCGTTTGTTGAAATATTCAGGTGTTTTAGGATGGGTTGGGCATTGAGAAATGGGTTGGTAACTATCAAGGGTAAATTCGGAAGCTAATTTTTAAAAAAATGGCCTTTTTAATATACTTTTGGCTTATAATTAAATACATGGATTTCGTAATTTTCTACGTACTTAATTATAAATACAAAGCTGGTTAAAAAGGCCGTTTTTGTGAAAATTCGCTTTGTAATAAATTTTCATGTAAAATTTTTTTGATAATCCTTGATCATGATTGGTCGAGCACGTCGATCCGCCGATATGTATTTAATCAAGTTAAATATTAAATGATCAAGAATCAATATATATATTTAATAAATAATTTAATTTATAATTATTTAATAGCTTTACTAAATCATACTACTAGTCAGTGTTGGTATTTATTGGAATTGGAATATTTATCCAATTGGAATTGGAACATTTGAACTAGTCCAAAATATTCCAATAAAAATTTGGACCAGGGGATCGTGGGTCCATTAAAATTAGCCAATTAGATTTTTATTACGTTGTACAATTTTATTGGACAAAAATTAGTAATGTGGAATTTTGTAATACCAAATAAACAGCTGCATATCGATTCTATGAACTTGCTATTTGGTCTAAAATAAGAAAATATGGTATAAGAGTATGTAGTTGTTTACTCATATTAATATTACTGTATTAATATGATTGAAGTAATGATACATAAAAAAATTTTTTTTATATATTTAAAATTGAGTAAATTGAAATTGGACTGGAATTGGACTGGAATTGGACTATATCCAATAAATAAATAATAAAATTTGGATATTGTCCAATGCCAATGGTTTCAATATGTATTGGAATTTTTAGGATTGGTCCAAATTCCAATAGTCCAATAATCCAATAAAATTTTATTGATCATTGTCCAATGCCAACACTGCTACTAGTAGTATTGTACGTTTTGGATGTTCAAAGCCTTTTTTGGCTTGTCTATGTCCAAAATTGTCCAAATGTACAAAATTGTCCAAACCTTGTCCAGGCTTTAATAATTAATTGGTAATTCATAGATCAATTGGTAAAATTGATTAGTAATGTAATTGGGCAATCACTATATGATTATCTACGATTACTAAAATTTCTCCAATATTAGATTAGTTTAAATTGACATGTGATTTTAATGAAAATTTACAAGATAACGCATTGAAATTGTGCAATTAACTTTATTCAAAAAAAAAAAAATTTGAGCTTTCAGTAAAAACTTTGCTATGTTGGCCGTACAGATTTTAGAGGTCATGTATATAGTATAATTCCAAATTTTAAACCATTATATCAGCGATATCTTGTTTTTTTCTGCTGTTTCGCTAGTCTCTCCATTATTATTGTCATTAACAACTTTTTTACCTTTTTCGCTATTAGGTTTTCTTGTTTCTTGATTACTATTATTAAGATCTCCAGTAGTATTACTTTTTTCTATTGCAGTCTCAGCCGTATGTCTTTTTAGACTTGCTGCATACCGTGCAATCCAATTTGCAACTTTCGTTACTTCAGGAACATCCTCAACCAGAATTTCACCTTTTTTCACAAGAATTTGAAGTTGCTCTACCATATCTTTTGCTGTCATTCGATCTGTTTTATTCATATTACCTGCCAAAAAATAACTCTCAAGGTATGATTTTACCGTGCTTGTCATTCGTTTTCCTGCTCCTCTTTTTCCATATTTCTGATTACTTTTTAACGCCCAACCTCCGTTTGTTCAAATACTTCTTCTATATCTATACAAAAAAAAATAGAATAAATCAAATTATAAGTAAAAAGGTGTATATACACTGTATTATATTATACCGTATATACCTAACAATGAACAAATTGGATTATTACATTGTTCTTGTTTCTTTGTACCTAATAATATACGATTAATAAAGTGTAATAAAAATATTTTCAAATACAATTATTACCTTGAAATCGAGATAACGGAAAATTCCATGGATTTTTTGGGATCGAATGAGGAGTAATGTTAGATGTTGGTTTGTTTCAGGTATAGTAGTTAGTTTTGATATTTCAAAAGGTGAAAACTGTGACCATGATCCAATATGTGGTAAACATTGTGCTCGTATATATCCAGTATAATCACCATTAATTGGCCATTCGAAATAAAACAATTGAGTAATACTAGCAATTGTTTTAATATTGTAATTATTAGTATAGGTTCTATGTTTGCAACAGATGTTTCACCTAAGTTAGCTATTGCGGTTTGTATTTTTTCTCCTTCATCTAAATTATGTCCAATATGGATATATCTTTTTATAGCATGTGCAATCTAAGAAAAAATTTTATTATTTAGTAAAAAAAAAGATTTACTGTATATAAATAAAAAAAAAAGAACTTGGGTCATGCCCAAAGTTTTATTTTTCTAGCGCTTATTTATAATCCAAAACTTACTTGCACGTGATAGGAATCAACACTTGTTTTGGCTTCTCCGGGTTTAAGAAAATACCAACCACGAATCTCAATATTATATTATTGAAACCAATTAGCAACAGTAATAATCAGCTCAGAGTTATGATAGTGTGCACCATTATCCGAGAATATTTCAACCCATTGTGGTCTAGGATCGAGAGTTTCAAAAACAGAATCAAACGAGGAAAGGGTAAACCATGCATCTTGTTTCGTGTCGGTACTCAAATGCTTGAATGTTAAGTTGGTCTGTATTACATTTTGTGAATACTAAAATCGTATGTAAACTCCATCCTCTTTTTCCAAAAAATTGCTCCTTTGTTTCTTGTGCACTTTTGTATAAAATACGCATTTTGTAATCACATACTAAAATTGCCCTATCGTTATTTAGTTTTGCAAGTCTGGCTTTAAATTGACTATTCAAATATATCTTTCTTGCTTGATGTGCCAAAAAATAATATAGTTTATCACGATATTCTTCAATAGTTGAATAGTGTTCCTTAAAATTTGTCATAAGATGTTGAACAAATTCAAATAACCGATCACATGCTGTACATCGATTAGTATGTTGTTCATAACATTCGCCAAAGGCATAAAGTAAGTAGTGATTAATTGTATCTACATGTATTGTTGTACCATCCTGATTTATAATAATTTCTTCTTCGAATCCTCTTCTTAAATGAACACGTATTTTCTAATTCGGTAATTAATTTATTCTGTAAAATATAGATATAATAAATAAAAATTTTTATTTTCAAAAATATAATATATATATAAATATAACTACTTTTTCTTCTTGATTTACAATGTTTAATCGAATTAAACTAATCAACGTATCAAAAACCTCATAAAAATATTCATTACAAATACTACATAAACCTCCCAAATCATTTCGATAAACATATTGACCCTTCACTAATCATGCCATAAATGAAGTTCGTTTAATTCCATCTGGGTAAATTGCTTCATATTTTTTCCAAAGCGCTTCTTTATTGTCTTTTAGATAAAGAATTGGAAGGTTAGTTTTTGAATGAACTTTGTAAGAACTCATAGACACGTTGTCTTTATCTGAAAAAAATGCTTCAAACTCCTGATCTTTAATTTCTGATATTTGACTTTGAGTTACTACAGGTTTATTTATAGCAATACAACCAGGTCCGTTAATTCGTGAATATTTTCTTCTGCATCCATTAAATCATTCGAAATCTAAAAAATTTAGTATACTATTAGCAAAAAAGGTTGATTATTAAAATTAATAGAAGATTCTTTTTGAACTTACTTTTAATTTTTCTCGTATTTCATGCCGTTCAAAACTATCGGCAATTATTGATAAGATTCTTTGTTTACCATTTATACCATGATTATTTATTTTGATAGAAGTATCAAAACAAGTCCAAAACTGGTCGACTTTATTTTGAAGATTTTGGTTTTTTACTAATAGTTCCGATTCTAATAAATTATATGGAAAACCGTTTAGAAGGTTTTTCATATATAAATAAAGTATTGATGCACGATCCCTTGATAGATCTTCTGCGCATGTCCAAAACTTAAGCTATTACAAGATAAATTACAGTATTAGTTTATATGTATATATATAGTCTAAACATTTAATAATTAATAACCCACATTTGATTCCTTTTTTTTATAGGGTGTTATATTAGTACATCCAACATTTCGCATCATTGATCTCCCATGCTCCTAGGATCGTGTTGGTAAATTTAAAATCTGCTGAATATATAGAAGCAAGATGGGAAGAAAATTCGATAATAGTTGTTGATTGCTATTTCCATTTGGTAAAAAACTGGAACCATTCTAAATTAACGACTGATATTCTTCTTTTTAAGGGTAGGGTGTACGAGTGGTGTACGTAGATCATTTTTCATATGATCTACATGGTAGATTGAATTTTTATATAGCAAATAAAAATATGCTTCTAATAAAACTTTTTATTATCTGGGTCAATTTTTACTATATTTATATAATATATAGTATAACGTAGCTTGTTTATAATAGTGAAGTTGTAAGAAATGCATCTCTTTAAAAAAAATAAACTTCATATAGAATTAAATTTTCCGAGGTCACTATATGTTTTTTCTAGGTTACACAAAAATTTGATAATCCTCATTGGTCGAATCATATGATGTTTATATGTAAATCATATGATATTGTTATACAAAGTTGATCTACAATCTATTTTATGTGAAAATAGAAATATTGACACCCTACCCTTAAATGCTTTTCAAAAGCATGTGTCATTATTTCAAGATTATTCTAGTCACATACTTTACAATATGGTACAGTTATATAAGTTTGAATAGCTTGTATAACAAGTTGATCACATAATCTAAATAAACTTTTGCCATCATAATTTTTCAAAATATCCGGTTTTGACCAAACATCATTTGGAGATTTTTCAGTATAAGTTCGAATGTTGTTTTCTTGATAATATATGTCTATTTTACACTCAGTGTTCGTTATTGATTGGTATATTAAAGAACGTTGTCCATGATATTTATAAAAAAAAGATGAATGGTAACCAGGGCCTGCAAAGTTTAATTTTGCTTGATCTGAACTTCCTAGTGCTGTCACAAAAATCACAATATCATGAGCAATAATTTGAAATAGAAAAAACAAAACTTCTACTTGTAATTGCTTAATGATTATTTCGTTATTAAACCCCAAAACATTTGGTCCAGAAAAGCGTATCTTTGTATTAAAAAGTTTTTTGTAAGTTTCATTTATTGCCGCACTAAATGTTGAGTAAATTATAGCTTCTATATCTGACTCACACACATAACAAGGCTTCCAATTATTGTTAACTACTCGAATAATAAATTCTTCTTGGTTGAGTTCTAATTTAATTCTCATATTAAGGCGAATTGGGTACTTTTCTTATTTTGAGAATTTTTTGTATTTGGAAATATCCACCAATTAGTAGCAAAAGGTCCATAATATAGTTCTTGGACAATAATACCAGGTGCCAACAATTGTTTTTTATAATTTTGGTCTGACATGAAATTAGACTTGTTGGATATGAAGATTCAGGTACAAATGCATTTTTATTAATATTAATTAATACGACGATTTTATATTAAATTTTGATCCCGTGATCTGATTGATTGGCGAATTGGCAATTAATAAATTTATCTAAAAAATATATAACTATATATTTTTTTAGGTATTAAACACATTCTAGTTAAAATTAAAATAGGTTATTTTAATAAAATTTTAAGTATTTTGCTTTATTTAATTGACCAAAATTGACCAAAATTGTTCAAATTATTGTCCAAAGCTGTCCTATGACAACACTGCTACTAGTATTTAATACTACTATAATTTTTGTTTTAAGCTATAGTGTAATATAAAATCTGGTATAATACAAATTTTTTGTTTTTATTTTAAAAAAATAATTAAAATACAAAAAAAATTTATGAAATTATCTTTGATGCTTTAACAAAAAATTTTTTGCAAAATTTTGGCATAAACTAACTCTTTGCCCATCTTAAACTTTTATTTTAATTCTAATATTAATCAAAATTTTTAATTTTTGTTTTGATCAAAAATTATTTTGATTTACATATTATACAGATTTTCATATTACTATACTTAGTGTTGGCCCCTGGACTGAACTGGCCCAGTGGACTACTACTAGACTAGACCAGTCCAGTCCAGTTCCAGTACTTACTGGAACTAGTCCTAAATAATATATATATATACAAATAAAAATAAATTATATTTATAAAATTTTATAATACTGTATATTTATATATCTATATTACTAAAGTTATAACTTTCTGTTCGCTTAAAGCAATCTGATTGGTCAAATTTGGGTACCGTGATCAGGATCATCATTTGTATTACGACAGGTGATCTCCCTATTATCTGAGTTCAAAAAATCAAATATTCAGAATCAATTTGCTATGTTATATAAATAGATTTTATTTATTAGTAGAAGTTCCAAAATTTACGTAATAGAGACCTTGCAGATAATATTATACATTAATATTTGTATTATCTTTAAGATTTGCATGACAATACAAATTATTAAATTATGGATACCCAGACAGTTAACTATTATTATTACAACTTTTAAATCTATATTGTTGTGAAAGAGAGTTATATATTTGTGAATTATATAATAAACTTGTACAAAGAACTATTTTTTTTTTGGTCAAAACCGATAGGTGACTCTTAGATTAAATTTAAATAAGTAAGCAATTTTTTGCCTACAAACTGCACGTTTAATTAATAAATTAATGTTAATAGCTAGATTTTTATATCTATAATTGTACGTCTCCATATAAAAAAAGTTATTTGTTTGTCTAGTACATTGTATCACAGGTTTACACTGAAATCTAATTAAATTGATTCTTCGGTTAACATCACTTTTTCAGGACTCTTGGGAGGGGGGAGGGGAGCAAATGAAACGAACGAACATATAAAAATTAACAAAGGTGGGTAATTTCATTGGTTGATGTAAATCATAAGAGTCATCCAACATTTTGATTGGCTGTTCATTTTTTGGGAGAGACCTCAGCTGGGGGTGATGTTAACTAAAAAATTAACTTCAAACGGCCTTATTATTGGTGTAAATCAATAAGCCATTTATTTATAAAAACACAATTCTATACTTATTCAGTATCTACTGTATTTTTTTTGTATAATTACTATAGCACGGACATAAGGACGTGTCTAACTACTAGTTATATAAGATTTGTCTAAATATACAAATACATTAACTTGTATTTATTATTTAAATAGCATCTAAATTTTCTACTATACAAGTTTTGATCTTTTAATAAATAATTTATAATATCAATATATTAACTTTTTTTATATAATTAAGAATCTAACTAAATTAGTATTATAATTGTTTAGTACTTAAACTTTGTTTTTATATAAGGTTTAGTTTTAATTAATAATAATTTATAATGTGATAAAACTTTGATTTTTTCTTATTTAATATAATTAAATATTTAACTAAATTGGTATTGTGATTGTTAATATCTATATTTTGCATTTATACAAGTTTTAATTTTAATTAATAAATAATTTATAATATAAAAACTGGTCAATCTGAATAGGACCTCGGAGAACTCTGATACAACTCAGATGATTCTAAAAAAGGAAAATTTTGTATAGAAATTCATCAAACATTGCATTTTTATATAGTAAATTTTCAAATTTTGCTCTATTTTATACATCTATTTGGCTAAAATACTGCTAAAATTATACAAACTCAGATCTGAGTTGTATCAGAGTTCTTCAGGGTCCTATCTGAATAAACCATTTGTATATAATATACAATTACTTAGATAAGCCTGCAGAGTGATTAATTGAGTAGTTACTATAATTTATTGAAAACAATTAATTAATAGTAAAAGAAGTTTGCCAGTTAACTAAATTCATTATTATATTTTATACTATAAATCTTTAGTAAATTACTATAAGGATTACTTTAATTAATCTTAGTACTTGTGCACAATTTCAAATATTTTTAATCTTAATATTTAATTAGCAATTCACATAAAAATAATAGTATTATTTATACTATAGTGCAAATTACTATATATTTTATATAATTTTTATATAGTTCTGAATCTTTTTTTCCTTTAAACATATAAAAATTTTATGTAGTTGCGAATTTTAAAATTTAAATATCTTATAATCTACTTGATCAATTTTAATAAATTTATTATATTATATATAAAAACATCTTCTCTTTATTTTTATTTAGTAAATCAAAATATATTAGCATAATAAAAAAATATTTAGCTATAAAGGAAAAAATTTTTAGGACTATATAAAATATATAGTAATTTGCACATATAGAATTCTATTCTTTTTAGATAAATTGGCAATTAATATATATTCCCAAGATACTATTAACATGTAGTAAGTTATATAAATATATAAATAAATTTTGTAGTTTTGTTAATACCTATATAGATTTAGTAGACTTATAAAAGTTAAAGTTCCCAACAGGTACTAGTAGTACAAGCTTTCTGGCAGTAATTTTTCTGGAATAAGGTAAAAATAGAAGGCCTTTGTAAATCTAAACTATTAAATTTGAATTTTTAGAATCTAATAATATATTACTATTTAGCAATTAGCATATATATGTACAAATTATTGTCTGAAGGACATTACTGTAGAGGCAATAGTAGTTGATGTCTGTGTGTCCGCAAATTACGAGTTTTGATTGGCTAGATCAGGTGTAATGTAAAAAAACAACAATCAAAACAATCCAACCAATGCTTATTGGCTAATCTGCTGTAATATTTGGTCCTTCAGACTCTATATGCAGTGTTGTATATTAGACAAAATTGGACGTAAAAATACACCTTAAATCAGACTTTAATCCAATAATTAACTACATATTATTGAATATTTTTTTGGACCCAATTAAATTTTTAATACAACCACTTTTATAAATCAAATCCAATCATTAATTAGGCATTGGACATTGTAAATTTTCAATGTTCAAGTCCAATCAGACCACTAAATTTATTGGACATGACATCACTGTCTATATGGGTTCTATTTTTCTAGTATAAAGCCTATAGCCAATAAAAATTTTTTAGACAAATCATATAAAAACTGAACTGGACTGGAACTGGAACTAGTTTCAATGGAACAGTTCAGTCCAGTCCAATTTTTAAAACTGGATTTAGGACTGTACCCAACACTGACTATACTGGTATTGAATTTTACAAATATGATTTAACAGAATTGCTATTTATTTATTTTTTTTTTATAATTTGGCAGTCATACCAATACTTTATTAGGAATTGTATTATCTTAACATAATAACAAAAATTATATAAAAAGAAAAACTATCTTTCTATAACCTAAATTACAAATATTAGCTCACCCGGTTATTTAGAGAATACCTATGTGCGACCTGCTATAGTGAGATTTTTCTCATACTATAGCTTTGTTCTAAGTTGTATAATACTTCACAGGATGGTTCTCACAGCCTATCATAACTACCAACTATTTTTTCCACCAACTAGCTCACTCGCCACTGTTGATCCAATGAGCTACCTCTTCTCTAACTATCTTCCAAACTTCAGTTTCAGCAACTCCTTTTTCTTGTTTCTTCTTTTTTTCTATGTTCTGTGCTTTTCGTGGCAAGTTCTCTTTCCCTTTCTTGTTTTCTTTCTTGCTTCTTTTCTTTTTCTTCTGTCTCTTACTACATTTCTCCTTTAGGGGCATGCCATTTATTACGTAATTTTTACCATGGATACATGGTCAGAGGTAGTGATCATGTCTATATATTATATTAATCAATTAGTATTAGATAAAATGATTACACCATACATGGGTAGAGATAGCTACTAAGTAAAAAATATTATATAATAAATGGCATGCCCCTTACTGTAATATTTAGCTCCTCCTCCCACTCTTTTATTAGCTTATATCTAGGGATCCATACTCTTCTATATATAAGCTCTATCTATTTTTTCTATAAAGTAACCAAGAAGCTTACGGTCTGTTTGTTTAACTTGAAAAGTGGTCTCATTTCTTCATAGTCTTCTGTTGTTATCAGGCCTCTCATTTACCATTCTCTTCTTCTTAACTCATCCTCTGTACTACTCTTTCCTAAACTTACTAGAACCTTTTCTATTTTTCTTTCTATTTTTCTATGTTTTCTGACTTTCGTAGGCTTAATTTTACTGCATATTCTTCAAGGTCTCTAAGTAGGTTTATCGATACTTTGTAGCTTACGAGGTGCTTTACTGTTTCGTTCTTCTCTTTGCAGACTATACAGGTAGTACTGTGATACATGTCGGGTTTTCTTTTGTTTAAAGCCACTAGGACTGGTAGCAGGTTGTTAATACACTTGAGTTCGAAAAGCTGTAATGTGTTTTCTTCCATTGTATAGTTTTGTACCCTTGTACTACTTTCAGTAATTTTGTAGAAGGTTGGCCAATGTTGGAGCTTGGTGCGTTCTTGATGAGTTGTATTGTTCTTCGTGTGTATAAAGGTCCATTCTGCTTTGTTAACCAATCTTGTAAGCATTTTAACAAAGGAGTAAATTGGTTTCTTGATTGGCTCCTTATTCCATTTACACTTTATCTTGACTTCTTTCACACTATTTGCACTTAGTACAAAGTACTTTTGACTATTAGCTCCTTTCTTGGCTTTTCTATCAGCTAAGTCATGAAAAATTTCTCCTGAGTGACCTTTAACTTTAACCTAGTGAACTTTAAGTTTCTTCATTCTTATTATACTGACTAATGATGCCACTAAACCAGCATTTTTAATTTTTATCTATTTTCTTGCACTTTCCATTTTGAGACCCTTTTGGATTGCTAATATCGCTGCCTTGCTGTCTGTTCTAATTTCTACACTTATTTCATTTGGTGTTATTAACAAGGCAACTAAAATAGCGACAAGTTCAGCCTGTGTTGAAGAGAACCACTTTTCAGTTGCAAAAGCTATCTGTCTAATACATTGACCCTCCTTGTTTACCTGAACAATTCCACAACCCATTCTCATCAAATTTCCCACCTTCTCTGTTCCGAGTACAGAATTGCTATTTAATATCTGCTTAATTAAATATTTAACTATCAAATTTTTGTTTAATTGTATCAAGCACTAGCTATTATATTAATTTTTTTTACCAGGCTTATAATTAAACCTTTTTTTATTTATACAAACAAACTTTTTGTCTTAACTTTTTGTTAATATATTATAATATAATCTTTTATTACAACTATAATACTTTTTAAAAATATAACAAAGTGCTAGTTTTTTTTTTAAGAATTCTAGTTTATTAATAATATTTTTAAAAATTTTTAATATTCTTTTTTTATCTTATTTTTTTTTAGAATACTTGCTTTGAGCTATTTTATTGAGCTTTTTTTTTTAATATTTTTTATTCTATTTAGTTTCTTTTTTTAGCTTAAATTTTTTGTTATATTAAGTTTCTTTTTTGGTAGTATAATTTTTTTTTTGATTATTTTTAATCCTTTGTTTTTAAAATATATACAATGATTATTCTAATTTGGTATTATATAGTAATAGTAAATATTTTTGAAATTTAAACAAAAATTTAATTTTTATTTAATAAATAATATTTTTAATAATTTATTTATAAAATTATATTAATATTAAGTTTTGGTTATTTTTTTTTATAAAAAAATCATATTGTTTCTAAATATTATTTACAAAATATTTTATATTTAGTAAAGCTAATTTTTTTTATAAATTTTATTATATTATAATATTATTTACTATTATTGGTTATTTTTATTAAATTTTATTAAGTATATTATTAATATATACAAAAATCTATTTTTAATTTTGTATATATATAATTATTAAATCGTAATTGATTAATTAATTAATTTTACAAATTATCAAATAATATGTACGGTATACATTAAATAAAAAAAAAACTTAAATAATTCTTTGTTTTTTTATACATATTTAGCAATAAAAATTATATTCATTAATTTTTTTTTACTTATTTTTGATTGTATATATATATTTATATATATATTTAGAAACTACTGTATTTCAAGTTTAAATTTATAATATTAGTGGTTAACATGCTAATAAATAGTACGTATATCGAGATCCAATTAGAATTCCAAAATAATTTAGCCGACACCAATAAGAGATCATCCGTAATATGGTCAAATTAAAAAGAATTCGAGAAGTTTGTTTTCTCATTACCTTATGGTGCTGGTGACACTATTTGTCACTTCTAGCGAAAAGAACCTTAAGTAATCAATAATAACCACATGATTCATTTATCATTGTACTGTATGTACTGTATTTATTTTATTTTTACCAGTAAAAAATAAAATATTAATAATTAATAAATAGCGATCGTTCCGGTCTAAAATATTCATTGTTTGTCTTTATTACTGTATAACCTGTTATTGCATGTCTAGCTTGTTTTTTTTTAACGTCAATGTTTAATTAATTTTACGATCATATGTATAAAAAAATCTGGATTGACATTGACAAGCAATGCATTTTACAATTTATAATTAAAATAGGAGACGATTATTTATAATGTTAACAAGAACTGTGCCTGTTCAAACCAGAATATCATATATTAATATGATCAAATGGTACGTCGTCTGACCAAGTCATTGAAATATTCACCAGAAAAGGGTAAGAAAAGTCCAAAAGCGTCAACAATTCCTAAAGTCACATAATTTATTGTAGACTAACTAATTTCTTTATTTATATAATAAGCCACACTTAGCGTTAGAGTTTGTTACAAAAAAAAAAAAATACAAATTATTTACGATTATATCGATGAGTAATTTGTCAAGCCAACAAGAACACATCTGTCAAAGGAAGAAAGCGATCAATTGCAGACATCAAAATAGCATTTATTATCTGATTCAATAGAGAAAAAAATACCACCCGCCATCATAACTTTATATCTGGAGAAAGAATGATTTACCTGCCATGAAAAAAAAAAAAAAAATTTAATTTGACAATGCGAACGGAAAAGCGCATGCATGATATTAGTCCAATAACGCGATGGTATCTCTTGTGGCGCAACTTGATATCATTCATTTGAGCACCAGTCATAAACATTTCATGTTGATTTTGGTATCACGATTGATTCAATGTTTGCAGAAACATTCGGCTATGGTTTAAAGAGCCGAACAGAAGGTTTAACCAATAAGTACAGAACAAGGCGAGGGGTTCTTGCAGGAAGCAAATATTACGATAAAAGAACATAATCCGAATATGTAAATTGATACCGACACTATTTCCATGTCACATAATACAAACATTTTGCTCGTAAAACTCGAATCTTGTTATTTCCCGCCAAAAACATGAATATGATTTACTTCTCCAATCAAATGGCCACTAGCATACATTTAAAGGGACTCGTTCCGAATTAGCAATTGGTCGTGACTAGAGTAAATGCTAGTGGAATGAGTCATCTTTGTAGCAATAGACTAAATTGGATTATGATTTGAAAATGTTGTCATCAATTCAGGGACGTAGGGTTTGATCTACATAGCCTATTTTTTCTTTGTTTTCACATATAACGATATATAAGATACCCAAAGGATTTAAAACTCCGCCACGATCAACGCTATTTTTAGTGTAAAAATGAATATAATGATACATTGAACGCATGGTCTACATGATAAATTTTACTAATATATATATATATATATATTTATTTTGATACTAATAAACACTAATACGACTATCAGTTAAATCTTATTAAAAGTTTATATTAATGCAGATAAATTAGCACAAAACTTCATATAAATATTGTTTCTGGCAATCCATCAAGCAAACCTTTTAGGCTATCACATCCCTTACTAATCACAAAGTCCTTGCGCAACGAGAAACAAAAAAAAAGTGTGCTTGCGTGTTTTTTTTATGTGTCATCTTGAGGTGCAGGTTTCTCTTTTAGGTTCGGTTACCTGTTACACATACTATTTTGTCATCCCATTCAAAGAAGCAAGTTAGTCGGTCACTCAACATTACATCGGTTCAAAGTAAAAACGATAACCCTTTCCTACACACTGCTGTACCTCTCACTTCCTTTCTATCAGTTCCCTCTTTTCTCGCAACTGATATTTGTACAAAACACCTCTTGTAATTAAACTTTTTATCTTGCTCCTTTTTCTCTTTTCTTAAAAACAAATAAGTGAACAAGTCTTCCCAAAAAAAGTGACTAAGAATATTGCGAGTGAAAAAAAAAAAAAAAAATAAAAAAAATAAAATAAAAATAAAAAAAAAAAAAATAATAAAATAAATAAATAAAATATCAAAGAATAGACAACGCGCATGTTAACAGTGCCAAACTTGAAATTGCTTTAATCATGCAAGCAACTTCACTCCCCAATCACCCTTCGATCCTCGCTCAAATGTTCCCTAGACAACAAATAGACAACAATTTTCTCAATATACCTTCAATCATAACTTCTCCCTCCATCCCAACCTCGACTTCTGAGTCTTTTCCTTTCAACTACCAGCCAGAGCCTCTAACCAGTCCTATTTCTCAGGCAATTTCTGCCCCCGTAACTCCTACAAACAGTGTTACACCAGGTTTTCCTTCGCATCCTCCTAGAAGAAAAGGTAATCAGAACAATAACAGTAACTCTAATGATGGAAAAGTTAATGGCTCAAAGAGTAAGTATTTCTCGATTGATCAAATCGTTATCTGAATGAATAAGAAAGAAATGTCAGTTAAAGTGACTAGCGAAAATTAGCGTTTTTTATATTGATTAAGTCTACCGTAACTATCGTTAAGGATGTTTCATGTTGTCACGTCAGCTATTACCATAATCATATAATCCATGTCGTGAAAAATATGTCTTCATTATACTATTATTAAGTATCATCCAAAAATTTTTATCTGATTTTTTATGTAAATGAAATTTGAGCCAATAAGGAATTATCATCTTTCAAGATGAATTTTTTGATCACAAGAACAGTTATCATCAACCATCATCCATATATCATCATTTATTTAGCATTACTTGTGCGATTACCTCTAAATTAGACCTTTGTATTACCTATTGTTATCAACCACTAACCTATATAACGTCTGTATCTTTTTTCTTTTGATTATATTCTCTTACTTGCACCAAATCGACATGACCTATGAAGGTAACAGTAATCTCGCACATATTCCGTGCAAATTCTTCAAAAGTGGCGCATGTACCGCTGGAAAAAATTGCGTGTTTTCGCATAGTAAAGATCCTTCAGCAGATAACTACGTGTGCAAATACTATTTGAAAGGAAACTGTAAATATGGAAGCAGGTGTGCTCTTTCTCATAATTTACCCAATGGCAATTCAAAAGCCAATGGAAGGAGCAGCAAGAATGGTGGTAATGTGAATGGATCGAGGAATGGCATTTCAAACAATAGTATTCCTGAAATTAGATCTCCAATTATGCATCCTCAATATAGTCAGGATGAATTTCAACCTTTGAGTTCTCCCGGCATTCCTTTCTCTCGCATTCCTATTAGTCCTTCTGAATATCAAAATAACAAAACTTTCAGTCAATTGACTGCTTCTTTGAGTTTGAACGATCAACATCCTTTTTCTGATGAAGCTCATCATAGATTACGCAATAATTACAGTAATGATCATTTATCCGCTCCTGTAAACATTAATGGTCAACAACGCAGGTCTTTACCAGATATCTTTCATTTGCCTCCGGTTAATGCTGCTGAATTTTTTGGAACTTCTCCGTTTCAGCCAGTTGGATCAAAATCGATTTTTTTACCTGTTTCCTATATTAGTGATAGTGGTTTACTTTCTCCAACTATTAACCCTCATCAGCAACTTCATAGTATTCCCGAAATCCATGATTACCCTCATCATAATGATCCTATGGCTGATGAATTGTGTGGTCACGATTATGAAGAATGTCTTCCATCTTCTTTAAATGAACTATTGACTCCAACTGAACGTGAAAGGCGTAAAAGTAAACAAGAAGAAGTTTTAGAATCAACTTCGAGACGATTATTCTCCGGTTCTTCAACTTTACATCCGCATATTGACTATAATCCACATGGTGATCCATCTCATGTTCATTCTGCTGCAAAATCCCTACCTCATGGTGTCTGCGTTGGTTTGGCTTCCACTTATATGAATCAAAATGACGGTCAACAATTAGGTCATGGTTATAATGGTCATCTTTTCACCGGTCAAAGCATGAGAAATCCTATGCCAATAAACACGAATTTTGTTGAAGATTATGATCCACGTTCTCCTTTGAGTCCTGTGAATCCTATGCCGCCGTTCGCTCAATGTACCCCTGCAATAAACATACCCCATCATCACGAAACTCATTCACCTGATCAAGGCTTAATATATCATCGTCCTCATGCTCATGTTGGTATAATAGGCAGCAGTAGACTTGGAAGCGGTCATGACCAAGCGACAGCTTCTTCACCTCCAGATCCATTTAGTCCTTTTGCTATCGATGATGAACCTTTCTTTGGTATGGATAATGACAAAAATGAACAACCACAAGAAGTGTCTTCCTCAAAAGTATCTGAAGCCCTGAAGACACCCCTTTCTTACTCTGAAGCCACTAAAGTAAATTTGAAGGATTCGGGGGCTACTCCTGGTCTTAGTATCGACTCGAGGCGTTTTGAGCCGGTTTGTTGATAAGTCTATATATATATATAATAAAAAAAAAAAAAAAAAAAAAACATGTTTTATATTTTGGAGGGATTTGATTTTCTCTTTTTTACTCATTGTATGGAGATATCAAAAGAAAAAATAAAATATCAATATTTTGGTTTAATTTTATGGAATTATGGGAAATAATATCATTTTTCTTTTTTCGTTTGTATATATATATATATATATTTTGATCATGTTTGGCAAAATCATAGCTGTGCCCTTTCGGGATGGCTGGAAACTGCCGTTATGGTGATCGATGCCAATCTCTTCATGGTTTGCAATGTCCTTCATGCCTCAAACTTGTCTTACATCCTCATCTTACTCCTGAAGAACATCAAGGTAAGCTGAAAATATCCTTTAATGATTTATTGCGATTCATGCTTTGAATTTTTTCTCATTAATTCATTTATTTAATAAATATTATTAAAAATTAGTCCATATTAACGAATGTTTTAACAGACAAATTCAAGCTGTTGATGGAATTAGACCAGAGGATATTGAATGCGGAATTTGCTTTGAAAAAGTATTGCTCAAGGATGATGCTCGCTTTGGACTATTAAGTAAGTCAATATAATATTATAATCACTACAAGAATTATTTAAAATTTGATCTAATAATATTTAGACTGTGAGCACGCGTTTTGTCTTCAATGCATTCGCCAATGGAGATCTAGTTCTAATAACCAGAACAACCAAGTCATTCGTGCTTGCCCAATATGCAGGACACCTAGTCATTTCATCACTCCAAGTACTACTTGGTATGTATTTGCAAATTTTAATACTTATTTGCTAATCAATTTTAAACAACATTTTGATATCTAAGGATTACGGATCATGATGAAAAACAAAGAATAATCAACGAATACAAACGCAAGTGCAGGTAAATCAATTTTAGTTAAATCTTTTATTATTATTAAAATCCATATTTATTTTTTTTTTTTTTTGTAATTTTAATAATTTTGATTAATACAGTAACATTCCGTGTAAACACTTCAATTATGGCGATGGTCAATGCCAATTTGGATCTTCGTGTTTCTATTCCCATGTTTATCGTGATGGAACAAAGGGAGAGATTAACATTCGTACGATTCAAAATGGTGAAGAAGTCAAAGTCTTGGATAGTGTTCGATTATGGGATTTCATGGAAAATTTTGCAGAAAAGCGTAATTCACCTGTTGTTGGTGTTACTGCCACTATCAGCTAGGATGGATTAATCTTCAAAAGACCGGGGCCAGACAACGACGAACTAAGGATCAAAATGATTCTCAACCTTTTTTCCGTAATCGTCCGGTACCACTTCACATTACGGTCATGACTAATAAAAGAATTGATAAATGACAAAAGACTATAAACTAATAAAAAAGTATAAATAATAAAAAATAAAATGCAAAAATTAATAGAATTTCTTAGAACTCTTTCCAAATCATAAGTGATAACAAAAATTTCTCTTATTTATAAATATTTTCAAAAGTGTTGAGGCAATATGATGATATTTAGCATCGGTAGTCATCTAATTGATGAAACAATTGTCGATGACTCAAAAGTTTCAATTTTTAATTTTTTTAACAATATAAGTTATAGCTAATATTATTATTTTAGTAACAAAATTGATTTGCTTTAATATTTTTGATAAAGATAGCAATGTAAAAAAGATTTTAATATTTTAACTATTGTTTTACATGTATAGTACTAAAATTTATAAAAATAAAAAAAATTGTTAATATATTATATAATATATATATATACGTATTTAAATCAACAAGACATATACTAAAATAAAGTTATATGTTTTCGTATTACAATACTATATATATTTTTCAATTAACCCAGATATAATTGTTTTTTGTTTTTTTTTTTTAAAAAAAAAAAAGGATATTTATTGCTAAAAGATCTGTTTTTTTCATGTTAAGATGAGGATACTTTATAATACAGTAATATGGAAATCGCGTAAAAATTTTGTTTATAAAATTATATTTTATGATAATAAAAAAGCTTATTATTAGAATTCGCTCCTGACGGATCGTCGGTACTGTTCCTGATGGAGTGAAAAAAAATCGATTATAAAAATAAATCGATTAATCGATTAACGTATGGAGTGAAGAAAAACTCCGATTAATGTACATCCCAATGCTAATTTCTTATAACAATGCTTAGTTATAATAGGAATACTAAAAGTTATAGCTCGATTAATCAACATAACATTGATCCCATTACCTAAATATTGATCCTTAATACA
Organism: Gigaspora rosea; assembly: GCA_003550325.1. Classification (NCBI taxonomy): domain Eukaryota; kingdom Fungi; phylum Glomeromycota; class Glomeromycetes; order Diversisporales; family Gigasporaceae; genus Gigaspora; species Gigaspora rosea. The sequence continues at coordinate 176,584 of QKWP01000558.1, forward strand.
TTAAGGAAATTTGAGCAAAAGAAAAAAGTTTTTTTTTTTTTTACTCAATGACCGAAAGTTAATTACCATCCAAGTTTTTTGTTTTATGTTACATATTGTCGGATAATGGAACAACCAAATACAAGACAAAATTTTTTGATCGAGTGCTAATAGATATTAAATAAACAAATACAATCAAATAGAGGTTATTGATTTTACTTATTAGCACGGGATTGTTACGTCAGACGCTGTGCAATAAGATATGTTGAATAACCTGTGTGTAACTGGGTTATTCACTACAACCCATACTTATTTGCGCGGGTAACACAAACCCGAATTTGTAAATAAACTAATAAATTTAGGGTTAGTCCTTAACGTTAGAGTCTATAGAGGTTGGAATGATGCTTAATATATGAAAATTTCATTCCGTCATTTTTAATTAGTGCACCAAGTTCGATTTAAACATTGGTTTTTGCATATTTTCACCTTTTTCTTCTTTTACGTGTGTTTGGATTCTTCGTCAGGCTGATCCGGAATAGTCAAATTTGCACTCTCCGATTGGCTATTGCCTCTCCAGGAGTTTGTATTACCCGCGCAAATAAGTGGATGCTATTAGTCGGATAATAAATTATAGTTTAAAATATAATTATATACCAAATTTTTTTAAAATTATAGTTTATTGGCCTGTATTATTCTATTTAATATATACAAAATTACTATATATTATTGCTAGTAATTATCAGTAGTATTATATACTAGGAAAACAGGAACTGTTAATGTCCGGAGCTAAAATTTTAAATTAATATTATTAAATAAACATATATAATTATATGTATAATATAAAATAACTACAAAACTTGTTAAAATTTTAATACGAAAGTGTTTTTTTTTATATATACATTAACAACCAATCATATTTGGTAATTAGCGGACAGACGGACATGGTCAGCTCTAGTATATGCACTAGATCACGTGATGTAGATCACGCGCGTGCACAAAATGTAAGTCCTCCGCTACGCTCCGGACAATAACTTATTAGACTTGTATATTTATGTTTATTAATAAATTTATTTTTTTTCTATTTTATTATTACCTTTTGCTTATTATTGGTATTATTTATTTCAATATTATCTCTTTTTTTATTTAGTATTACAATTATTAATTCTTTTTAGTATTAGAGTTAGAGTAAATACAGGACCCTGGACATCTCTTATATAGGTTATAACTGGATTTTGGCCAATTTCAATTTCAATCTAATTTCTAAAAATAACAGATCTATATTTTTTTAAATAACTTTTAATCTAGTGATTAGAATTAAATAAGCTTATTTTGTTAGATGCACTTTAGAGAAGTGCTATTTATTACATAATTTTTACTATAAATACATGGTTAAAGCCTAATTACATTATACAAATAGCTAATTGACCAATCAGATTCAAAAAAATTATATATAATATATATATAATATATGCATTAGCAAAATAAATATACAAAATCTTTTGAAAGAAATTGTATACCAAAATCTTTTGAAAAATTTGCAATCAATGCGAAATTTTTTAAAAGAATTGCAATTTTTCAAAAAATTTTAGATGGTATTTTTTTCGAAATATTTCAAAATATATTGCGAAATATTGTGAAATAGGCCAAATAAAACAATGCAAACCTCTATTTAATTATCTTATTTCAGGGGTTGTAAGAGATAATATTTTATATATTATTGTGTTTTCACAATATTTCGCAATATTTTGCATATTTTTAAAATTTTTTAAAATTTTTGCATTTAATATCAAATTTTATATTTTTATTTATTATTATTATAAAGTAATTATGGGTATTGTGGCGGATATGGGTATTGTGGCGGATCTGCTATAACTTGTGACCCATCAGCCCAATCTAAACGATTTTTATACTATTCGAATTGTCTCATCGAGACGATTCAAATGGTACAAAAATCGTTTGATTTCGATCACTGGGTCATAAGATATCAGTGTTTGAATGTTTAAATAAAAAAAAACTAATATGTTATATTCGGACACTATACTAACGCCGATATCTTGTGACCCAGTGATCGAAATTAAACGATTTTTATACCATTCGAATCGTCACGATGAGACGATTCGAATAGTATAAAAATCATTTAGATTGGACCGATAGGTCACAAGTTATTGCAAATTCCGCCACAATACCCTTATCCACCACAATACCCCTTCCAATTTCGTGTAACATATGATTGTAAATAACTTGTGATCCTGTGATCCAAATTGAACGATTTTGGTACCATTCGATTCGTCTCATCGAGACGAATCGAATGGTGCCAAAATCATTCAATTTGGACCAATAGATCCAGAGTTATACCAAAATTCTCTTAACTCCGCCACAATACCCATACTTACCTTATATTAAAATATAGAAAAAGATCTTCCATAACTCTATCTGCTGATCACCTGTACCAACAATTATGCTAACACTTCAGAAGTAAAGTTTCAAAACAATAGTAAAAAAACCAAAGAAAAATGCAATCTGGCAGCTGTTATTTAGGGATACAGTTAGTCGAGTATCTGCTAATAGCTTTAGAGTTTGTTACTTACTACAAAGTTGGCACTTGTCATTTAGAGATAAAGTTCATAGACTACCTGCCAACAAGCTTAGAGTTTATTACTTACTACAATCTGAGAAGTATTTGGTAGCTCTTTGATGGATTTGGGACTATATGGGATGAACCACTGTCTCTACAATGGTTACATATAAACTTCTTTGGGTGTCGTTGGTTCATAAAGAATTTTCAAAAAGTGGGCATTTTGGCGTATCTAGAGATGGGCAAAATACAAAATTTTCATTTTGCATGCACATGCGCATGCATTTTTTGCATACATGCATGCATGTTTTGGCCAAAATTATGATCTAATTTCTTAATACTGGCCAGAACTAATGCATATTTTGCATATCATGCATGCGCATTGCCTATCTCTAGGCGTACCCCTCCAAAAGATCTGTAGTGTTTACTGCTCCCAAAAAGAAAAACATCTACCATATTAGATACAATTGTTATAAGTAGCTTGGAGACAAGTAACGTGGAAAGACATGCAAGACTTATGGAGAAACCACTAGAAGAAGATTCTAGAAGCTTTGTTTTTTTCTAAGCAGTCCGGGTTATATGACTACTTTCATTTAACATACAGGAACCTGGACTGGTTAGTCAGGACAAAGTTATCGATATTAAGAGTAGAGGGTATGTCGATCATTTTTTATATGATTTTTGTGGTACAAGAGAAAATCATATGTTACAAAAAATACGCTCCTGATAAAAATTTTTAAGGTCACGATTAACCCTTGCCAAAATTTCATGCCATGTAAATTAAAACCTCTATTTATTGTAGGGAAATTTCTAGAAGCAATTTCATTTTAAAAAAATATACTTGTATATGCAGTAAAACTTTTCTGTGTTAACCCGAAATTTTCTGGATTATTCTGAAAGTTCCCTTAAAATATTTGGGTAGTAATTTATTCTATCAACTTCTAGAATAAATAGCTTACCCAATCATATTCCCGTATTCGTAAAAAAACCAACTGAACTTTGCCATGATATGAAAACCTTACAGCATATATAAATATGTATGTTCATAAATAGAAAAGGTATATGAAATAAGAGGCCCAATATTTTGACTCATTTTAAGAACTTACTGGTATACATAAAATCCGAATGCTTTGATAAGGTAATTAATTGTCTTCTTTCTGTTTTTTAAGTTTTATATAAGCGTTTCAAGAATTTGGTGGTTTTTATAGATCTGAATCCATACATTGTTTTGTAAATTTGATATAACAATTGTATTTTCGAAGTTACTTTAGGCCGTAACCGTTATAAATATGGAATTGAAGTTGAAAAGGATGAACATAAGGCATTCATTTACTATCAAAATCTTCAGAGATGGGACTTATTCGTTTGAAACGAATGCATTTATTATTATCAAAATCAGCAGTAATAGGACATGCTAATGGAACAAAAGAAGTTATATATTATTACTATTAATATATTAATAATTAATAGTATTATATTATTTTTTGTTTTCTTGGTCCTTTTTTAGTTGTTCCTTTAATGCCTCCTGCTCCTTAATCTCTTTATTAATACTTTTGGCTGCTGCCTGTATGTCCCCTGGCTGGTTAAAATATGTGTCCTTATGTATCCACATTAATTTAAACTCTGGCCCTACTTGGTATCTTCTGCGTAATTCGGTTAATAGGAAATCAGGGTTAAAAGGAATAAGCAGAAGGAATTTATTTATTATTAAGCATCAGCAGAGATGGAGGATGCTAGTGGAACATATATAGTGTTATTACAGTACTAAGAGTAATGTGTATTGTAGGTACAATTTATGATGTAAATTTCTATTTTTTTTTAATAAATCATAATCATAATAATTCGGTTCATAATAATTTTTACAATAATTAGTATTACAAATAAAAATACAATTTCTTTTCATGTTTTGGATAAAATATTTAAAAATTTAGCTGCGTATAAATAAATTAAAATTATTTATAAAATTACATAGTCTCTAATAATACAGTAATATTGGTTATTATTCGATACTTGACCCAAAATCCCACTTAAAACCCTTATCTAACTAGAATCTGTTTTCCCCTTCTAGTCCTATTACAAATTCCAATTCAAAACCCTAACTACCTAAAACCCTTCTCCACTATTTTAAATCCAACTCTATTTAACTATTTAACCAAAGGAAAAATCATATCTATAGAAATATTCGATCATATATTCACAGGACCTCAAATCGCCTACCTAGAGGAATTCCATTTAAACGACCGAGTCTATTGACGTTTTGCTGAATTTAACCCACTAATACTTTCGATTAAAACAAGAAAAAGTTGATCGAAAAGTTCTGAATCTGAAAACTACTATACGTCTTACCAAAGAAAGCCAATTTGCTTCAAGTTATTAACTCCCAAAGAATTAGAGAAAAAAAAAAAAGAAAAAAAATTTAATTAGAACGGAAAAAAAAGAAAAAAACAATAGTTAGTACTAGTGATTGTACCCGGGTAGAACTTGCAATTGTGTGATATAGTAAATTATCCGGATATCCAGGTAATTTAATAGTAACCGGGTAGATGTTTTTCCACCAGGTACAATCTCTAGTCAGTACTTAGGATCCTGGAAGCGACAAACACTTTAGCAATATAAAACTGTACAAACGACGAAATCCACATTCAAAAGAACATTTAAACAGCGACGTCAAAAACTATGACACTGAAAGCGACGAGTTTGCAACAAAGCTCCAATAACACGACGATACAAAATGACACCAAAATCGGCGACACTAACGATAATTAGTAAGTACTGTACCTAGGATATATTCAAAAAAGAAAGTTAAAAAAAAATCGATTATCATATCATAGAAAATTCTAGATCTACAATTTTTTGCATATGTTACACAAAAAATACCATATTTCTATATACGAAAATAATCATCATACCATACCCTATACCCTTAACAATTTTTATTTCGAAAGTCTATCAAATTATTATAAATAACCTTGTAATAGCTAACTGTTAGGCCTTGGGTAAAGATTGATTAGTAGCAAAAGGCCATCATGAAGCCCGAGTTTTTCATTCATTAGTTTATTGATATTATTCTCTTCTGCATGTAATAATATTAGGAACTAGAGCAAGGTCTCTGTTATAAAATAGAAAAAAAATTTATTATTATATATTATTTTTTTTATATATATTTTTTTTTGCAATATCGCATGAAAGCGGATTTTTATTAGGTTTTTTAGATAATGCATTTTTGGTTAATGAGAGTACATATAGCTACACATGCAACTTCTGGTTGCTTATTTTAAGTAGTCTGCCCGAAGGTTCTATACTATACCCGTACCTGTAACCTAACTAGGAAATTACCTATTTAAACTCTCTGGTGTCCTCCGTCCTGTATTACCCACCACAATTACACCTACACATAACCTCATGCTGCTTCAATTGAAGACCACCCAGATCGATATTTGCCATACTACTTGCATCCTAATTTTATAAGTAATTTAGTAGCATTCCAACTACCAGATTACCCTAGAAAGGGTATAGTACATACCTCCATAATCTTTTCTATGTCCTATACAGTACATTTCTAAATTAGGCTTTGAATACCTTCGCAATGGCCGAGGGCCACCACTAGCAGTCATGGCGAACCATTAAACCACACAATATCTGTGTCCTTACAAGGTTCATTCTGATCCCAATATCTACATTAACTAGTTCTATAACTGATCCCTCCCAAACTACCAAACCAGTTAGCCCGAATGGGTCATTGTACCTCAGCTTTAGGTGCCTTTTTGGTTTACTTCCCTTGGTTCCTAATTCTGCAGCATAGGACCTTTTCCTTTGGTATGTCTCCGGCGGCCAGATTGGTATACCCCACTTGTCTCAGGGTGTTCGTCTAGTTCTTTGGTCTCAAATTCTGGTATTCGCAGTATCGTCAAAGATCTTCACTATCTTCTTACTTGGGTCTTGCCAAACTAGTGTATTGACTCGACAAAAAAATTGTTGATCGATGATTGATTAAAAAAAATTTTCAATGATCGATCAAAAATCGATTATGTATATTAATCGAGCATAATCGATCAAGCATATGATTTATAAGCTCGAGCATATATAATCGATCAATTATTGGGTCAATCATTGATCGATTATATTATAATAACAAGATTAGGAATGCTATTCTGCTCCAACCGGTTAGTTTGTGTTTGAAACCCGGTGGAACTCTGTTTGGAGCATATTTAAATAAAAACCCGATTTTTGAACTCAGTTTATATAAATGTATTAATAATTATGCTTGCATGAGCAGTTTAATAAAACCTGCTATCATTATTTATTATTATTATTATTATTATTATTTGGCGATCATATCGCTAGTTATAAACCTTACCATACTGTCGATACATAGTATGTGACGTTATCCATATCTCAAAAATACAAAGTGCGCATAACGAACAGAAGTTGATTTTTTAAATCAAAAGTGCGCGTAAACGATTTTTTTAAAAAAAATGACGACTGATTATCATAGTGATAGATCAATTACGAATTATGATGAATCTATTACAACATTAGTCATATGTCGCAACAATTGCAGATTTAAATAGAATCGTCATAACTGATATTTTAAATTTTCTCATGGTCTTATTACAGTTTCTAGTTAGCACTTAGAAGAAATCGTTTGCAATTTGTGCAAGAGTAATTTCCTTTTTATTACTAATTATTTTTGGATAAGTCTCTTACACAAGCAAAAAATGATTGTAGAAAGTACTTATTGTATTGCAGAGTGCTATGCAGCGCGCGAACAACCTAGAGAGATGAAGAGATGCGCTACTCACCGCTCGAAAATTTTCTGTTTTGGTAAATTCTTATGCTTAGCCAAATGTTGCTTTAGTATCTGGGTTTACTAATTTCTCCCCAACTACCTATTTGGACAAGCAAGTTCTTATGTGTGCCAGGTTGGTGGTGCATTAATCAGCCCAAGTAATTTGCGCGTCAATGAATAATAAGTGTTATTAGAACGAAAAACACCATTTTTTAACTTTACTCGAATCAATGTTCTTGCTATTTTGTTTCAAAGCCTTTGCTTTTAATATAATCGTTTGAATTCAAAAAATATTTGTATTCTTTTACTTTTATAATTTTTATAAATTAATTTTCAAAATTTTTACATCAGAATGATGACATTTCGTCGAAGTTCTAATATAAAACTGCATATAATAAAATATTGGCTTTTAAAAGTATGAAAATAAATCTCAAATAAACACAAATATAGTGTTTCAAGTCGATATAGTATTCGTCGACTTAGCCGACTTAGTCGACTATGTATATAAATAATGGTTTAATATATAAAAAAGTAGTTTTCGAATGTTAGACAGTAAATTTCAACATATAAATTTTAAGAAAAATATTTAAATAAGTAATATATATTGTTAATAAATTTATAATATATAAGAAAATAGATTGATCTTTAATTTTTAGTCGACTAAGTCGACTAAGTCATATATAAAATATCGACTTGACTAAGGCCATTCTCAAGCACCTCACTCAATATAATTGGCTAGTGATTGAGATTACGCTCAAGTACTACTATCAATTAATACAATCAATACTTGAGCTATCTCTTTTCATTTTCTATCGATTAACAATATGTCTCCAAAAAAAAACCAAAAAAAAACCAAAAAAGGCAGCTACTAAATTAGTAACTAAATCTTTAGCACCCAAACCTTTATCGTCTGAAACTTCGGTTCCCAAAATTTTTTCTCCAGCTATTTGCCCTCTTACAAACGAAGCCTTGTCTCTAGCTATTTGTCCTTTTACAAACGAAACCTTGTCTCCAGCTGTTTGTCCTTTTACTGATTCTACAAATAACTTATCACCGCAGTAACAGCTATATTTTGCTACACAGTCTTCACAGCAACAACCATATTCGGCTACACAATTTTATATGAATTCTTATGAAACGGCATCAAAATATAATGAAACAGTAAAATATCATAAGAGTTTTTAACATAAAAAGCATCATAATAATTTTTTGGTGTCTTTGGCGATGATCTTGTTGAAGATCCATATTTTATTAAAAAAAAATTATATGAAAGAAATATTTTTGAGTGGTCTATTTTATTAAAAAAAAAGAAAAAAAAAATTAAATGAAAGAAATATGTTTAACTTAAAACAGTTTCATTATCGTAATAAAAAAGTGTGTATTTTATTATTACTCGATATAAAATTACATTTCAAATTAATCATGCATGCATTAAATAGCAATATTAAACAGGTATATTAGTCAATTACAATTATGAATATATTTATCGTCCAATATGCACGTGTTGTCATCCCGTGTCGTCAGAATCACCATAACCCCTGCCTGAATTAGAAAATGAAAACCATTATCCACATTAAAAAAGAATTCTTCAAAAATTAGCATAGCGAACATCAAAAAAGTTGAACGGAAATCATCCCTCACACATTTCATGCTACACAAGAAATGTGATCGTACTGGTTTTAAAACAAGAAAAATGTTTAGGTTCCTAAACTGACATTTTTTTTGATCGATCAAATATATACTTATTTGATCGATCAGTATTATCGATCATTGATTGACCTATTGTTGCTTGAGCCCATTAATTGGTGCTCGATCATTGATCAAGTCGATCAATGATCGAGTATCATATAATCGAGTCAATTTACTATGCCAAACGGGTTTCAATTATTCCAGTTCCTTGAATTTGGATCACCAAAAGCTTTCATTTCAAGATGGTAGTACCAAGGCTACAGGTGATATACCCAACCGATCGTTAAATAAATGTTATCAGTATACAGGCCTATTTTTCTAAACCATCTCTAGTAGGATTTGAACTCTAGACCTGTCGCTTGGGGGTGACAACTTAACAATTTCTCTAAGTCGCCACACCCTTTATTATATATTATATATATTTTATTTTTAAATATTTTTAATCAAATAGTTGGCATCGGAACTGCCTTGACTGACTAATATATCGGAGGACTGCTCTGATAATACAGGTAGAATTGGTAGGAAAGCTTGGACCAGAGGATTTAAATAAGCAACCCCCTAGCTGGGTTGCAGATATGCAGCTAGTATAGAACCTTAGGGCAGACTACTTAAATTAGACAACCAAAAGTTGTACATGTGGCTAGTAGGGTTCCTCAAATTCAAATCAAATCAAATATTAGGTCAATTTGAATTTGATCAAATCAAATTGACACTAATTTGAATTTGATTTAATTCAAATATTTGGATTTGAATTTGATTTGAATTTGAATTTTTAATAGTAATTTTCAAATCAAATTAAATATTTGTCAAATCAAATTTGATCAGATTTGAATTTGATCAAATCAAATATAGTCAAATTTGAATTTGAATTTAATCAAATATTTGATTCAAATATTTGAAGATCAAATCAAATTGCGGAACACTAGTGGCTAGTTGTACTCTTATTCATATAACAAATATCTGGAAGCCTGCAGAGGAACCTGTAATTCTATACTTGAATAAAAAGACTTATCTCCCAAGCAAGAACTTTAATATAAAAAAATATATATAATTTTTAATCAATATTATATATTTTTATTATTTATTATATTATATTATATATTACACTATTATACAGTATTATTTTTACATTATTACAAATATTTTAAACTATTTTCGCATTTTGTTGCATTTAATTCTATTATTATATACAAAAACTAGCACTATATACTTATTTTCGCTTATCTCACTATTAGCTAATATCTTTGTTTCTTTGTTTTAACTATCGTTTTTACTTTGGCTATTTCTTTGTTTTGGCTATAACCTTCATTTTACTCTCTTTTTCTAAATATTTCCTAAAAATAGTAAAGAAGTGAAAAAATAAAAAAAAACATTTCTTAAAGGTATTGGTGTTCTTGCAAATTGCCAGAGAAATCTAGTATATTATTGCAAAATGTTGAAAAAGTTAAAGTTGGTATTCTTGTAAAGTGCTAAAAAGTCGCAAAGTATTGAAGAAGTCAGAAATAAATAAAATAAATTAAAAATTAAAAAAATAAATAAAAAAAAAACTAAAAAACAAAAATATAAGCAAACTGAATAAAAAAAATAAACAAAGCCCCAAATTTTTATTTTTTTGAAGTAAGAGTTCACATTCTTGCAAATTTAGAAATTGTAAAAGCTAGATAAATGTTTTTGCAAAATGCCAATAAAGTCACAAAGTGCTAAAAAAAATCTAGATTGGTTTTCTTGCAAAATGCCAGAAAGTAAAAGTTTTGTTCTTGCAAAATGCCAGAATAAAATAAATTAATAAAAAAATTTTAAAAATAAACCAAAAAAACAAAAACAAAAAACATAAAATAAAAAAATAAATAAAGTGAAACTTTCAAAAACTTGCAAAAACTTGTAGTTAACTAAATTATTTTTCTAAAGAAGTGGTTTTAAAAATAGAAATTGCTAGAAAAATTAATTGTGTTCTTGCAAAATGTCAGAAGTTTGAGTTGGCATGCAAAGTCTAATTGAAATTGACAGGGCCTAGGATCGATTTTCTGAACACGTGATCTTCTAGCATCAATTGTCTTTGAGGAAAAAAATTGATTTATGTTTGGGTTTGGGTTCATATTGGTGGTTAGAAGGAGCATTATATAGCAAAATTGTGCGAGGAAACTTTTTTGTTAGACCAGAAAGACAATTTGCTAGTATAAATCTTGCAATAAATATGATTTTTGCAAAACAAACATTTGTTTTAAATTTCTTTACGTTACACCTGATCCTGATTTTTAATTGGCTAATTGATGTCAAAAGATCACGTGTTCAAAAAATTGATACTACGCCCTGGTGTTGTTAGTCAAATTGGTGTTCTTGCAAAGTGCTGAAAAGTTGTTGGTTTTTTTGCAAAGAGCTGGTGTTCTTGTAAAATATAAAAAAAAATTAAAAATAAATAAATAAAAAAAAACAAAAACAAAATAAATGCAAAAAAAAGCGAAAACAAAAAAAAACAAAACAAAAACAAAAAAAACAAAATAAAATGAAAAAACAATATAAAACTAAATAAAAGATCTAATTTATAAACAAAAGAACTAATCTGATCTAGTAATACAGATTTGTAGATTAATTTTGATATATTATACAAGAAATTTGCTATTTACTGCCAGTGGTAGCTACTACCAGTATCACGTGACCAATATTATCCATCTAGCATTACATAAAAATTGTATGTTCACGTGACTAAACTGTAGCACAAACAAATTAAGATTAGATATAACTTAATACAATAAAATAGTATTATAACTTTATAGAGTTTGCTAAATCAATATATGATCTATATTCTTGATATTTATAATATTTTAACATAACTGCATTAGAAAAGTAATTATTGTTTTTACTCCGCTTTAGCAATCCCATTTATATATGTAGTTCTTCATGAGTGATTTTGTTATATAACTGCCTAAACCCAAATTTTAGTTTAGACAGTGTTTAGACACTAACTCTAAACTTTGAAAATTTTGTTAACTAATATATGATACTAAAAAAATTAGAATATTTGCTTATAGAATATTTATTGTAGATTATTAATAGCTTAAAGAATTTTCATGCTTTGAATAATTTTTACATTGTATTCATCAATAAACTAAACAATTATATTAGCGAATTATAGCTAGTATAAAAATGATAATAATTATACCAAGCATATATAATATAAATATTTACACAATCTTATTCATATAACAATAGACAATATCAATTGTTTAAATTTTTTTTTTTTTTAATTAAAGTGCCCGTCTTGGGACTTAGAAATTTTATTCAAGATATTAGGGCCGTCGGTATCCTCTAGGGGAAATACTGGCTTTTGTTACATAGACGAGGATATATCTAGCCACACGTACACTTTTGGTGTCTAATTTAAGTGGTCCGCCCAAGGGTTCCACACTAGCTGCCATACCTGCAACCCAACTATGGGAATAGCCTATTTAAACCCTCTGATCCACTAGACGAGGAAGAACCCCGAACAATATATATAGAGGTTACATTGAAATTTTGGCTAAAAAGGTTACTTTTTTACAAAAATGTTACATTTGAAAAGTGGATATTGGTCAAAAGGTTACATTTAAAAGTGGATAAAAGCTTTTAATGTTATATTATTAAAAGTGGATAAAATTAATAAGTTTTAAATAGGTTGTATTTAAAATTTGGATAAAGAAAAAATTTTTTAAAAAAACCTTTTTTTGAAAAAAATTTTTTTTTAAGAAAAATTTTTTTTTTAAGAAAAATTTTTTTTTGAAAAATTTTTTTTTAAGAAAAATTTTTTTTTGGAAAAACTTTTTTTTTGAGATAAATTTTTTTTTGAGAAAAATTTTTTTTTTGAGAACTTTTTTTTTGAGAAAAATAAAAATTTTTTTTTAAGAAAAATTTTTTTTTAAAAAAAATTTTTTTGAGAAAAAAATTTTTTTTGAAAAAATTTTTTAAAAAAAAGTATTGTTATATTTAATATTTGGTTAAAATTTATTAAATATTAAAGCTTATATGTAAAATATGGTTAATTAGCTCTAATAAAAAGTGGATAAGAATTTTAAAAAGTTTATATTAAAGCTAATGTAACCTCTATATGTATTGTTCGGGGTCCTGACGAGGATATATCTAGCTACACGTACACTTTTAGTGTCTAATTTAAGTGGTCCGCCCAAGGATTCCACACTAGCTGCCATACCTGCAACATCAATTGTTTAATTTACTTTTTATACATTCTAATTCTAATATTAATTTTTCTTATCTGATATTTGAGTTATTTTGTATTGTTTGCAGCTTCTAATATTGTGACCTTTTTCTTTACAATAACTACAAGTTTTAAGATTTATAGTATCTTGAGAATCTACTATTAATTTAGTATATTTATTAGTACTAATCTCAATTGAAGATTTTAGTCTTTTAGATGAACGTCCTCTTGGTTTATAATACTCTGGATTAGAGACCTTAGGTAAATTAGAATCAACTTCAACTTCTTCTAAAGAAGCTTATGCTTATTAGCATGTTGTTTATTATTGTATGAATTATAGTCTTGTTTATTGTAACTGTTTAACAAATTATAAATATTTGATGATGATAATGATAGTTCAAGGCCTGTACTATTGTGATATTTCATTAACCATTGTACCATCACACCAATTAAATCAAAAGTGGTATTTTCAGTAATTGCAGTCTGAATACAAGTCTTCGCAATTAACATTTCCAAATTGCATTTTTTTAGAGATATAATCATGAATAGCTGGTGTATATACAGATTTTGCTTAAATATGCTCAAAGTGAGATAAAGTTTCTTTGGTTAAATTCACAACTCCATTATAAATTGTAACATAACTAGTTGATTGTATTTCAGCATTATCATTATACCATCGTGGATTATCATTGATATATAAAACATAGCATTGCTTGAATAAATAAAAACTCGATATTGGTGACAACAAAGCATTCCCTGATTAAGTAAATATATGCATGTACAAAGCATAATATGATCATGAAGTATAACAACATAATGAAATCTAGAAGTATTGAATGCAATACAAGTAACTTTCCACAATTAATGAATAGACTCGGGTAAAATTTTATCTAAAAGTTGATTGATTTGGATTTGAGACGCCTTATAATCATATTCAATAAAATCATTAAAGTCGTATTCAATATTGTGAATCTGTAATAAAATATAATTTCATTTAGAGATGGGTAATTTAAAGCAGATTAATTAAAGTAGCAATATATAATAAAGATTGTTTCATTTGTGCACATTGGAGTGAAAGAGGAATTGGTAAAAGTATTGTTTGCAAAACTTGATCAATAGACATAAAAATTGTGGTATAGGTTGCAGCAAACCTACAGAAGGATTTGATCCATAATAATCTCTAATTCTAGTATATAAAACTTCTTTTTCTAGTTCTTTTTGTATAATATCTACAAGTTTTGTAAGTAAAGTTCCATGATTGAGATGTTTTTTGAGAACATTATTTATAGATTCTACTTGCTGAGTTAATTAAATACCAGCTATAAAAACTTTCATAATAGCATATTTTGCCCATGCATCACGAATAAGATAAAGTTTTTTTTCTAAATATAAACGACAAGATGGATATTTGGTTAATATAGTTTGATAATACATTTCAAATTGATCTTCACTAAAGCTATTTCTCATTTGAAAAAAATCAGTAACAAATGTCTTTGCCATTTTAGCTGATAATTTTGCTTTTGCTTTCTTTTTAACATTTTGTTCTATGTGATATATATATAATAAAGTCAACTAGTAGTACTGTATAAATTTTATGAATCACTGAAATCCTAGCAGGATCCTCATTAGTAAAAAAATGATAGGTGGCAAGTTATTTATTGCTTCTAATGAACATTTTAAATCCATTTATAATTAGATTGAGTTTCATATTTTGTAAGTATTTGAGCAACAATACGTGTTTTAAAATGATTATCTACAGCTACAAATAAACTTAATGCCATCTCAAATCGATTAGTTTTGGCTGTATTATCATGAATAAGGATCGAGGCCATAGTTCATATTGCTGCTCTTTGGTCATCCAGAATAATCTAGTAAGTTTATTTGATGGACCTTCTACCTAATTAGGGGGACGTCTAAAGCGGAGACAAATCATGTGATCAATAGCCAATCAAATTATAGAATTTTGATGATCGCTGGCGAAGCAAAACAAAAAATAAAAGCAAAAAACCTGAAAAATACGAAAAACAGCAGTCTAAACCTACCTTGATAGGTTAATCAAAAATGTCGGGAAGGCAATTTTGCTTATATATATATACCTAAAACCTAACCTAACCCTAATATAGGACGACCCTAACCTTAAAGTTAATTGAAAAAATTATTAAATATGAGTTGCCTCCACTTTAGACGTCCCCCTAATTAGGTAACAATAAACAAGTCCGGTTCTATTTCATATTCTTTAAAAAGTTTCTGTAAAAGTTTCACCGCATCATTTTCATCATGATTTTTAGCTCCACGAAACTTCTGTATAGCATTGTATAAGTTTTTACGATGTATCTGAAACTCTAGAAATTCTTTACTCAAAAGATCATACTGTTGACTAGCCCCTAATTGCCCTACAACTGTGTAATGTTCAACTTTATTAAGTATCTCTTGAGGTAACTGAAAATGTTTAGGAGCAAAAGTAATAGTATTTGATCCACATTCATAGTTGTGAATGTTATTAATTTTTGTAAGGTGAATTTTTTTAGCTTTTTTTCTCAAATAAAATGAGACAATCCATGGACAGCCTGTTTTAATAGACTGTTCATTACGATACATTAATATCTTCTACCTTTTTAACATGATTAATTCCTGACTTCCAACAATGATAATCAGAGCGTTGAATAGTGCTTTTGTCAACAGAATCAAGATCTTTTTGACATTTATTGGCTACAAATCCATTCTGTCTTGCAAATACATTTACCGCAATTTGAACCTTATCCCAGTCATCAAAATTATCATCTTTTTGCAAACTAACTTCATTCTTATTACTATATTCATGACCATCATTGTCATCATCATCACTTAAGATATCTTTTAACTCTTGTAATTCTTGTCACTCAACTGCAATCAATAGAAAATATTTACTTAAGCATATGCTAATAGAGTATAAAAATAATTTGCTATATATCAACTTTCATAGTAACAAACCTTGAATTACTTCATTCCTCTTATCAGTTTGAGTTATTACAAGTAGCAAGAGAACTTGTTCTAACTTTTCTTAATTCTCAAAATGTGAATTTTTCGATTATTTATGATTCTTAGAATATAGTATAGGTTCATTAAAACGGCTTGTATGAGCTTGAAGAACAAGATCTGGCGTCTAACATTTATAAAATAAAAATTGTAAGGTACAGTATATCAGATCTTATAAGATAAATTATCAATAAAAAGATACAAACCAAAGATTCTGTAAAATCATTAAGGTTGTCCATTATTACTAAGTTCATTAACTACTTCAGACTATTTTTCAGGTTTTTTGTTTTAAGGTACTACTATAAATTATGCCTTTATAGTTAAACCTACTTAAAAAAGATTTAATCATTTTAAATAGTAGTTGTAAGCAAAAATAGTACAAGAAGACATAAAATTGTCGTTAATTATTTAAAGAGAGAATTGGGTTAACTAGAAAAAATGCAAGAAAAAATGTAAGAAATGTGTAGAATATATAGTATTATAATGCTCTTGAATATTTAAAATAATGTTACCCAATATTAGTGACATGGATAAAATACATACTCTAAATTCTGTATTATGTAGGGCAAAGTCAGCTTTTGCACAATTCTATAAAGTCATTAGTATAAGTGATTAGAAAATTAAAAAAAAAAGAGAATAAAAAAATAAGCTTGTTGCAATTAAATAAACCTTACCTTTATCTAATACGTTTTAATACATTAGAACTAAACTGTTAACTAAAAAACCTGAATCAAGGTTTTACAAAAAAAAAAAAAGTTGTGTATTGTTGCCCAGAACAAAGCACAGGACTCTAGATGTTATTATTTCCAGTGGCATCATTAGAGATTGAAATCAGTCAAATTTTTGTGATCGGTCATTGATTGAACATGCGCAAGATAAATCGATCAATGATCGATTATGTGCTTTGATCGATCAAAATCATTTGATCGGTTAAAATCGTTTGATCGGTCAAAATCGTTTGATCAGTCAAAATCGTTTAATTGGTCAAAATCGTTTAATTGGTTAAAATACATGATCGATCATGATCGAACATGTATTTTGATTGGTCAATATGCTTAATCGGTCAAATCGTTAGATCGATCATAATTTATGATCTATCATATCATTAAATCCATATCTAATTTATCACATCGCTATAAGTTATTACATAATTATAATAATATTTGCTTAATCCCTTTTACATTTCGCTTGTCGAAGTTATAAATAACTAACAATCATGTTGACAAAATTGAAAAAAACGTAAAAAATGATTAACGATATAGCACAGAAGGAAGTAATTCATTTGTATATTTTTTTTATTATATGTATTGCCTTTAAATAATTGAAAATATATGAAGGATAATAACTAACTATACAATTTATCAATTTAGTCATATTATTATTAGTGTCACAGGCAAAAGACAGATATATTTAATATTGGGATTCTCTGGATTCTAAATGGGAAAGATCCACAAATAAGCGTTTGCTTAAGGGTAGAGTATATGTAGATCATTTTTATATTACTAATTATGACTCTATTATATAAATCAGATTACTCAATGCAATCACTACGGATGAGTTACATAAAAATAAATATAACATTATAAAATATCACTAAACCTGTTTTTGAATACTTGTTTTATCAAAATATCAAAAAAACTGCATATTAACTAAGTTGGTATGTTAAAAATTTACTTACAAAATTAATGAATTTTGCGGGTGATAAATAAATTTTGCGGGTGACAACGCGAAACTAGCCAATCACATCACGTGATTTACGAGTGATCTACAAGTGATCGACATAGGGTAAACTCTACCCTTAAAAAAAAAAAAAAAGTCTAAATGATTCTAAAGAAAATATAAAAAGTGAATTTTAAATAAGTTTGAAAATCAACATAATTATGGTGTAGTTCAGTAGTGCTTGTATCCAGATAACTTTTTATCTGAAAGGTTGTAACCTTTAACAAAATTTAATAACCGGTTTTATATCCTATTCAAATAAAAGGATAATGGTTATATCCGGATAAGATATTTATATGATTGTTGATTTATATATACAGTATTAATAGTGTATTAATACATAAATCAAATAAAGTAACTCTATAATAATAAAGTAAAAAAAATTAGAAAAATAAATAAATAAATCATAATGAATAAAAATGAATCACTATATGCTCATCTAAATATTAAATGCTAACTTTTCATATATTAATTGATGATCCGCCAGTCAATCAGAGAATTTCTATAGTAAAATGTGATGCAGATTACATAGGGTAAGACTCGAATTGAAATTTTCAGGTCATAAGTAAAGTCACGAAATTTTTAATCAAATATGGTATTAAAGTAGTACAAACGATGAAGCGAAACCATGAGCTTTTGATTATAATATTATTAGATATTAAATTTCTTTTTTGAAAAAGTTTACTTTGTAAGCACGTGGCATTTACTAAGTAAAACTCTATATTAATTAGATAACATGATAATTAATATATTCTATTTTTAATTCATTTTATAACAAATTTACAAATTTTTTTTAATATTTAGGTCTTTAAAGGTATGTCGCGTTTAAAAACAATAAAACAAATAAGATTCACAGATTTTTTGCATCGTACAGATCTCAAAATACAGATTTTATATGTTGTATAATCATATAAAGGTTTCTATTACCTAAGTTTTATTTTATTTTTTTTAATCGTAGTGTGTGTTCCAATGCTGTCTAGCATGCTTGATTTTTTGAAAGGCTAATAGTACGTTAATTCGGAAAACCAATGGAGACATGTAATGCGAAAACAGTACTAACTTTTTTTGAATCTTACGGCAGTAATCTTAGATCAGAAAGCGAAAAGACATTAGAAAATGTACTATGCAAGAATAATGATTTTGGCAAGAAGAAAATTAACAGATTTAGATCAGGAAGGGAAAAAAAAGCATTAGTAAGTGCACTTTGCAAAAACATCATGCTAATTGTTTGGAAATTAGACATTGAAAACATATTTGTAAATGCAGTCTATAAGAACATTATACTGATTTTTTTTTTAATCTATTCTTAGATTGGGAAAAGAAAGTATTAGCAGATGCAACTTTATAAAACATTGCGCAGACTTTTCTGAGTATAATTTTTTTGAAAAATAGTATCTGGTGTCAACACCTGTATCGGCACTATATCGAAAGATCATAATAAGTAACGTTTAAAGATCTGTTGATGTGTAAACACAACAACCACGTCTTGTTTCTGAATGACTTTTTTTTTAACATACTAACAGTTTTTTTATAAGTCTGTTGAAGGTGGCGATTCTCAGGAATAATGCAAATCTGAATTTTGCAATGAAAAAGGTGTAGGGATAGTCAAGGACAAAAAAAGTTATTTGATTAGTATTTGAAATCTGTCAAAGGTGACGATTCTCAAGAACAATGCAATCTTGAACTTCACTATGAAGAATGCAGTAGGCACAGTCAATAATGAAAAAATGCATTTGTGATATTTGAAATCAAATGAAACCAACAATTTAAGTAGACAATGTAATTTAGAAAATTTGTTATAAATGCAATTCACAAAAATAACATAGTCTTGGATTTTGCTATGAAAAGGTGTAGACACAATTAAGATAGCAGGTAAATGGCATTTGAACCACTTAAGGTGGTGATTTTCAGGGACAACGCGACTTTGGGTTTTTGCTATTAAAAAGGCGTAGGCATAGCCAAGGATGAAAAAAAGCGTACAGTATTTGAAAATTTGCCAAAGGTGGCGATTCACGCGGTTTTGGATCTTGGACTTTGCTATAAAAAAGGCGTAGGTACAGCCAATGATGAAAAAAAGGTGTGAAGCCAGTAATTCATGTGGATAATACAGCAATATAATTTTGGAGGCACTTGTGTGATAATAAGGCATACAACCAAAATATAATGAAAATTATATGTCAATTTAAAAACATGATTGAGCCTATATTAATAGAAATAGTCAGAATTGAACAATTTGGATTGAAATGGATGGCCAAAGGTAAGAAAAAGTTATTGTCTTGAACTTTTATTTGATAATTATATTTAGAGTTTTAAATGACCAACTTTAAATTTATAGAGCTCAAATCTCTTAATTAATTTCCCGAATCAAAAAGAAGAATTTGACGATATATTGCAAGACTTTTCTGGTAAATTTCAGTTATTTTTAGGGATTATTTTTTTTTAAAGTGTGGCTTCAATTTTATTATATCTTCATATAGAACTACCATTGATAAAGATGGACTTAACTGGTTTTATAAATGTAACCGATTCGGAAATACAGCTAAGGATAAAAAATTGTATTGATGTAGAAATTTTTTTTTTTGATCACTGATTTCTTTAAGAATAGAGTATCTCATGTGATCTATGTTATAGTAAAATAACAGCATAGCTGCAAGATGTAGATCATTAGTACAACAAAACTAAAAATAGTATTAGCCAATCAAATTATTAACATTTACTACGAACGAAAATTAAATATCTTTTGACTTGTAACAATCTTAATTTACTTTAACCAATTTTTACTAATAATAATAAATTCTTATAAAAAAATGCTTTTTACACTTATTATACGCATTACAATTAATTACAATTAAATTCTTATAACTATCTAAATAGACCGTCACACATGTCATTTAATCTATAAATAGATTTATTAATAAACGCTTTTTTTACAAAAAGTTTCTAGCTAACTTCCAAAAATTCCTAAACATGATAGTTTTTCACAATATAATTAATTGTAAACAAGTGATTGAAATCGTTATCTATTAAATTTTTTATAAAAAAATTATTTTTTAATAAAGTTTGCTTGGGATGCACACTTTTGAAGCCAGATGCGCAAAGTTAACTTCGTCTTACTTCTAAATAAACCCTTTTTTAACTCAACTTGCTAATAGAAAATGACTTACTGTTGAGTGTATGAGCCTTTGAACGATAAAAAAATAGTGTTTTTTGATGGTATTAAACCGTTGCGAAAAATTTTTAAAGATCACGAGTTTGTGTGATCTTTTATAAGGGCTGAGTTCTGTGATCTGCACGAAATTATATATATGTAATATGACATACAATACCCTACCCTTAAACTTGTTACGCTTCAAATTAAGTTCGTGTTAGATTTAAATTTTAAAATTAAGGTTAGAGAAAGATTATGTAAGAGTATTAGCGACATTATAATTCTTTTAATCTAATTCAATATATAATATATGCATATATAACAATCTTTAAGTTGTCGGTTATAAAAGTTAAAAATTTTTTTGGTAAAATTTTATTAGTTGAACTATAATATTGTAAATTGGATACATATTTTAATAAAATTTTATTATTTGCTCATGAGCTTTTCAAACCAATGGTTTGATGTAATTTAGTAGAGCCGGAAAAATAATATTTATTTTAATAACTAATCTAAATAGATCTATGTAAAAATTTTTAATACTTATTATTTGGAGGTGCAAAGAAGGTGACGGGACTATATAATATATAGTACCATCTTCTTCCTTTGCTATAATGCATCCTATTTGTAATTCAACCTATATAAATAAATAAATTTTAAATATCTATAAGTGTCAAGAAGTAAAAGTGCCAGAAAATAAAGTTTTGAAAAAAATGACTTTTAGTAAAATGTTTTTTTACTTAGTCTTGGATATGGGTTTTAAATGTCTTAATTAGTGGGTAGGCGTGAGTGGTTCAGAAATTCTATTATAAACTTACTTGCTATCTCAGTAATCTATTAAAAAATTTAAGTTAGTTCGCAATGGGATTGTTGTGATTTATAACCAACATATTCGTGATTCTAGTAACTACAATAAGTATTTAAGGTGAGCTGGTTTACATTTTGTGGTAGGTGGTGGGTAATGGGTAATTAGCAGGTGGCAGGTGGTGAGTAATGGGTAATTAGCAGGTGGTAGGTGGGTAGTGAGTAGTGATGCCACCGAAATTGATTTTTGAAAAAGGCCTATTTTGTCTTCATTAAAGAAATTAAAAATTTTTTATAAGGAAGAGCAAATAAAATTTATATAGATATGTTCCTAATAATTTCGTCTATTCAAAAAAAGTATCAAATAATTCTGTCTTTCAAGTAAAGTAGGTCAAAAACAATTTCGTCTTCAAATTTTAATTTCGGGTTTTCAAACCCGAAATGCTTTCGTCCTCATGTATAGTAGTGAGTGGTCATGAATTGCGATACAATATAAAAAAACTTCACATTTACAAATGGGGATTTTCATTAATTAATTTGCGTCACAATTACTTAGTAAATGTAGATCATTTTCTCCGATTAACTCATGGATTATTAATTAAAAGAATACTTCTAATATTCATATATATTTAACAATGTAATTAATAATTTTTACATTCTCTGCGTAGAACACATCTATATTTGTTTTTCAGCAACAGCAGGAATCTGATCGGGTGTCATGTCTAGAAGATAATTACTAATTTTTTTTTAACAAACATAATTTATCTTTTTCGACATAAAAAACTTATATCCCCAAGTTATTCCTATTTTGTTTAGGCATGAGAAGTTCTTCTGTTATGTCTATACAAAAAAATAATGACGAAACAATAAAAGAATAATCTTTATATATATTAATGAAAAAAAATCAATGTAATTATTAACTGTTAATAAGTAATTATTATCTGTAATTTATTACATTGCTATGCATTTCACAATCGATGAAAATCGAGAAAGAACACATGTTCATTCAGAATTAAATTCAGTTCTTTAAACATAAATTCAGAAATTTTATTTAATTCTTGAATACAAATTCTATAGGACCTATTGAAAATCAGAAAGAACACATGTCAATTCAGAATTTACGTAAATTCAGAAATGATGTGGAACAATAATAGTATTCTGTACTATGTAAAGTATATAATAAAAAACATAAAGTAAGTACTTACTGTATTCATATATATAATATAATAATTATTATTCAGTAATTATAAATCAAACCAGTGGTGTTGAACACCAGTATGCAGTGTAACATAAAGATCAATATCAAAAAAATAAACAAAAAGAAAATAAACAAAAGTTAAAGTTGATAAATATTAAATAGAGCAATAGTTAGGGTTAGGGTGAGGCATAGTATATAGTAAAATTTTGCAAGGAGGTTTTTTTTTTTTAAAAAAAAGGTGGTTTCATAGATAAAATTTTGAGTTAGAAGATATTTTTTAAAAAAAAAAGCAAATCAACAAAAATTTTATGTTATACCTGATCTTTACATTACACTGCATTTAAAAAATTTGATTGGTGAAAATCATTGTAGTGTTGAGCACCAGTAGTGTAATTTAGTAAAACCATTATTATTATACTTACAAAACTGAAAGCCAGTATAAGTTTAAAGTGTAATTGATTTATATCACCTATTAAATAAATATAATAAACAAACGAAATATTAAAATTAAAATCATATTTTTATTTAAAATACATTAAATTTATGATGTAGACAAGTTTTATACCGAGTGTTGCTAGTATATAAATAATACGCAAATTAAAATTTTTATTATAATTGTATTTTACCCTATATTATCCTATATTATATCTTAAGTTAACAAGATACTTCAATAATTTATCTGTTTATCAGTTTTATAATTCGGGCATCCGGATAGCCTAACAGTTAACCGGTTATTGTATCATAGGGTATGACCACTAATTCGAATAAGTTATACTTATTCGAATAAGTTACACTTATTCAAATAAGTTACACTTATTCGAATAAATATAACTTATTCGAATAAATATAACTTATTCGAATAAATATAACTTATTCGAATAAAGTTTATTTATTTATATTATTTGCTGAATAGTTATTCGAAACATTTTAAACTATTATTCGAATATTTGCTGAATACGACTATTATTCGAATAACGAATATGAATAATTATACCATAATTGGTTATGCATTATGATCGATTAAATGTTATGATCATTAATCGATCAAAAAATTATAATCGATCGAACTAACAATCATATCAAGTTTGAATCTCTAATTGTAATCAATTAAACTTTATGATCGATCATAGCCTTTGTTCAATTATAATCGATCAAAGGCTATGATCGATTATGATCAAACAAAAAATTTCATAATCGATCATGATCGATTTGACCAAGCAATCGATCATATCATGTTCGAATTCAATCTCTAGGCATCATTTATCTATTGCACAATAAAAAACAATAAATCAATACAAATCAGCTCGAAATAAACAAATAACATATGTTTTAGATGCATTAACCTAGTATAGTTAACATGTTGTGTAATATAATACAGGATACCATAAGTTTTGAGTCATGTGACAATAACTGGTATTTACTACCATTGGTATAACGTAGTAATTTTCTTTAAATATATTCAAATTACTTTTTTTATTTTTAGATATTTTAGTTTATTTAAATAATTGTGATAATTAATAGTTTCAAAAACTTTTAAATAATTTTAATTATGGTTAAGATTTTTTATAAAAAATATATTTGTTTACTAAATATTCATTTGTTTTGTCAAAGCGGGGAATTACATGAGTATTACATGAACTTGATTTCTAATTGCTTCAATATCAATTATATTAAATAATTCAGTTAATTTAAGTCTAGAACATCCATAATAATATGGATTCCTGTCGGATTTAAAATCATACCACTAAATTAATGCTAGATTACATCGGAGAAGTTTTTTTAGTACAGCTCTGTGCAAATTTTTAAAAAAAACAAATATTAAAAATTAATGCAGATCTGCGACCCTGCTGGCAATCGTTGAAGAAATTTTTTTTTATTTTCTGTGCAGATTAAATTTTCTGCGCAGATCTTTAACAATTAACATTGGAAAGTTTTTATTATTAAAAATCTGTGAAGATCTGTGACCCCAAAAAAAAAAAATTTGTATATACATTTTTTTATTATTCAAAAAAAAAATACATTGTAATATACCGAATACTAATCCCACTACACTATATTGGAAATTACTTATAAATTTCTAATTATTTTTATTTTATTACAATAATTTATTTTTTTTTATTTTTTTTTTCCTCTTCGATACTCCTCGCTGTACCCTGTTTACCCAGATACCGTCTACCAAGTCTCACCCCCCAAGTTCCACCATGAACTTCCACCTCCAACTTGACTTTCTATTGATAGCACCCTTAAAGGAAATTCTAGTTAAGAATCACATGACTTCATTCAAGAATACTTTCAAGGGTCGACATTTCGCAAGAACCTAAGGCCCCAAGAACGGCATATCTGTGTCTAGCCCCGGAGGGCCAGCAACTGCGGCAAGGGGATTGCACCCAACAGCCGTCTTTTTGGTAGGATAGCTCCTTGTCCCACACAGGTATCTACCTACGCTTCAGTAATAGCACATTAACCGAGGCCAACACTTGTGGTCAGAGTAGTACCCTTGAACCCCTGAGTTACCTACTTCTGCCCTTGTAAGATTCACTCTAACCCCGGTACCTACTTTTCCCTTCATACTGGTCCTTTCTCGAATACCCCAAACTTCCAATCCAGTTAGCCCGGAAGGGTCGATTTACCCGGCTTTAGGTGCTATATGGTTTTTCTTCCCTTGGTACCTACTTCCGTAACATAGGTCCTTTTCCTCTGGTGCGTCTCCGGTGGCCAGGTTGGTGGACCCTTTCCTCCAAAGGTCTTTTATCGTTCAGTTCTCCAGGTCCGGTTTCCGATACTCCAGTTCTGGTAGCACCGTCAAAAATCATTGTTACTTCCTTACTCGGGACTTTCCATACGGGTTTCTGTTTCTCTGGTTCCTTGGCTTTGTTTGTATAATGGTACCGTATATTCCCAAAAATAAGCAACTCCCTAAAATAAGTAACCTCTCTGTTTTTTTCAAAAATCTAAAAAAACGCGTCAGCAGTTGCTACATATAAAACATTTTTACTACTAAGTAAACTTCAAAAGGTCGATTAAGTAAAGTTGTTCAGCGCATAAAAATACACTTATAATAAAAATTTGGTGTTATTTGAACAACTTTTTATTAGTACGTTTTTCAATTTTTTCAAAAAACTCAATATTTCGAAAATAAGCAACACCTCGTTTTTTCGTGTAATTTTTTGGCCAAAAATGGTTGCTTATTTTCGGGAATATACGGTACACAACTACGCCCAAAAGCTCCTATTCGAGATGGTATACCAAGACTACAAGTAATATACCCAACCAATCGACGAGAAGCAGTTACCAGAACACAGATCTATTTTTCAAAGCGTCGCCAGTGGGATTTGAACCCTAGACCTGCCGTATGGGGGTGACAACTTACCAACTTCCCTAAGTTGCCACACCCTTTACAATAATTTATTTTAATATATAATAAATATAAATTTATAATATAAATTTTTTTTTTATTACAAAGGAATTATATTATTTTCACTACAAGAAAAAAAATACCATCACTTCACCACAAGAACGTGTACAAAAATACTATCAATTTACAACAAGAACAACATAATTCACCACAAGAACATACTATCAATTTACTACAATAATGCCATTAAGGTTACTACAAGAACCTCATTACTTTATCACAAGAATACCGTATAATCACCACAAGAATGTCGTCGAATCACCACAAAAACGCATACAAGCACACAACAAAAATGCCATCAAGTTACCACGTCACTTTACTTACTACAACGTAGAATCACTACAAAAAATGCCGTTACTTTACCGCAAGAAGCCCGTAAAATCAAACAAGAACACCGTTGAATCACCACAAAAATGTCATTAAATTATCGCAAGAATGCCATTACTTTGTCACAAAAACGCAGTCACTTCACTGCAAGAATGATGTCGAATTACCATTAAACACCGCCAAATTACCAAGAATGCCATATGGTTACAAGAATCGGAAAAGCACAAGAAAAACTTACAAAAACGCTATAAAGGATCAAAAAATGTATTAGTATAAGTTGTAACAAAGCTAACAAAAGAAAAACCAAAGAAAAAAATAAAAAATACTTATCTTCATACTGTACTTATATAGATTTGTGTAATTTACAAACTATTTTTTTTCTGTTCTAAAGAAAAAGTAGCAAAAAAAATAATTATTAGAAACGAAAATAAAAATATAAGGTAGATATGCCTAATTCGGCGCAGTACCTAATTTGGCGCACTAACGATACCTTACGAACTGTTAATCAGAATCATGTAATTTTGGTACCATTCGTGAATGGTACCAAAACCACATGATTCTGACTGATAGTTCACAAGATATTATTATTTAACCAAAACAACCTACATATATATAATCTTTGAAAATTAGCACAAAATAATGAATAAATTTTGATAGGCCAGTCCGTTTTTGATGATTTTACCACCAAAATGTCCGCCTTGAAGAGACGGTTCTAACGAGCCCAAAATCGTT
Organism: Gigaspora rosea; assembly: GCA_003550325.1. Taxonomy (NCBI): domain Eukaryota; kingdom Fungi; phylum Glomeromycota; class Glomeromycetes; order Diversisporales; family Gigasporaceae; genus Gigaspora; species Gigaspora rosea. The sequence goes on from QKWP01000558.1 coordinate 204,160, forward strand.
AAAATCAATTAGGGCGCTGACATTTATTACCTAATATCCATTTACTATAGGGGCTTACACCCCACCCCCAGGTAAGATCTATAAATAGAATTTTAGCCAATCAAATTTAACTAAGGTAAGATTTTTCTTGGCCCCCCGCGCCCTTACGGGATCACAAGATCGTTAAGATTTTTGTATTACTTTGGATAAAAATTAATAAGTTTAACTAATCTAATTTTCATCAAAAATAATAAGAAAATCTTTAACGATCTTGTGATCCCGTGATTGGATTTTAACGATTTTTGGTTCGTTGGAATCGTCTTTTCAAGGCGGACATTTTGGTGGTAAAATCATCAAAAACGAACTAGTCTATCAGAAGTTATCTACGATTTTATGTTAATATCAAAATTTGCTTTACACAGGTTATTTTGGTTAAATGACGATATCTTGTGAAGTATCGATCAAAATCACATGATTTTAGTACCATCCGACTCGTCTCATTGTGACGAATCGAATGGTACCAAAATCATGTAATTTCGATCAATGGTTCACAAAATATTATAAGAGTTCTTTAATGCGCCAAATTAGGCACTGTGCCAAAATTAAACTGTGTTTTTGGATAAACTTTAAAAGTGATATCTTATGATCGAGTAATCAGATTCGGGTGATTTTGGTACCATTCGATTCATCTCGATGAGAAGAATCGAATAGTATTAAAATCATCTGATTCTGATCGATATGTCACGTGATATTCATCGTAGAACTTAGCTGCGTCAAACTAGGCATATCTACCTTAATAAATAAAAAAAATTAAATATAACTTAATAAAAAAATAGAATCCAAAAATCAAATAAAAAAAAACTTATCTTATAATATGATACTCGATGATCTAAAATAGATTGTAATGATCTAATCATGATCTTGTGTATCATAAAGTTAAAAAAAATTTAAATATAATAAGAAAAAACGCATTAATAAAATAAAAAAATAAATAAAAAAATTAAAAAATAAAAAGATTAAAAAAGAATAAATAATAGTAAAAAAAAATTTTACGAAGTAAAAACACATTAATAAAATAAAAAAATAAATAAAAAATTAAAAAATAACAAATTAAAAAAAAAATAAAAATTAAAAAACAAAAACAAAAACAATAAAAAAAATAAAAAAAAACAATAAAAAATATTAAAAAAATAAAAATAAAAAAAATTAAAACTAAAAATAAAAATAAAAAGTAAATAAGAAATAAAAAAAA
>QKWP01000558.1:208336-228974 GCA_003550325.1 Gigaspora rosea
AGTAATTGCTTGCCGAATTTCCTGATTTCGTGGTTCTTTATGTAATTTAGTTTTTGCATGTTCAATTGACTCTGATAGTGTTTGCTGAATAGTATGGTCTTGCATCTATACAATAACAAAAATAAGTATTATTTAATTGTACTAAATATTATAACTTTGTTAATAGAATCTTACTTTATTTTGTTTTTTGTGTAGATTATGTTTAATTTGAAGGTGACTGCTCATATTTCCTGTACCGCCATCATAAATAAGAATAAGCTTATGGCCACATTTAACTTGCTTATTACTCAACTTTGTTATTTCAACTGTACATATACAGTATTCTTTATCTTTGCTCAAAGTAAAGTACTTCCACACCCAACTAGACTTTGCATACTGCCGCCTGAACTTCGGATGGTTTAATTCGTTTTTTTTTGTAATGCGAGATTGATCAGAAAAAGTTGTGGAAGTGGCACCACTGTTAGAACTAACCGACGATACATTATCACTTGTCTTGTGTGAAGTTTCTTCAAAAAAGTCATCACAAATATCACTTCCATTCATTTTATAGTGAAAAAAAAAATTATAACAAATTTGCATTCGAGAAAAAAAAGCATTAAATTCTCTCAAAAAGTGAGCTAAATTTCTTAATCGGGTTTGAGATGGCGTACAGCATATCTGATATTACTATTCGAAACCTGATCACCTGAATTAATCCGGATTGGCCCAGATTCCAGTAATCTGGGTCAAAACGGTTGTATCTGATTTCACCCGGGTAATAATTTAAGACCCGGGTTACCTGTATTGATCCGGGTCAACCCGGATTAATATAACCCGGGTCCAAACACTAATCAGAATACAAGAAATCAAAAAAATATCTAATTTCAATATGAAATTTTTGAAAATGTGACAAATTACGAGAATGTAGTCTTTAAGTGTCTTGCACTGTAAAACAAATGTGCTTTTTTTATGTTTGTTTATTTATTTATTTATGCAATATAGTAGAAATAAAAGTAATTCCTTATTATGGAAATTTACTTTTTATTTCCACCATTGTATATATGCACAAATTTTAAACAATCTGCAAAATTAAAATTTTTATAAATTTTCGCAGTTTTTTTTTTAAAACTTTGGGATTATTTAATAATTTTGGAGATTATCGCAGATTATAATAGGCAACATCTATAATAATTTGCGAAGATTATACTTTTTAAATATTTGCACAGATTTTTGGCGAACTGCAAAAATCTAAATTTTGAAGATTTTTGCAATTTTTTTAAACAAGATTCTGCATTTATTTGATAAATTTGAAGATTACTACAGATTATTAATGCTTTTATTTTCCCGATAACTAGTAAAACAATAGGATTGGCAGGAGGAACAGGGATCAGAGAATTTAAATAGGCAACCCCCTAGTTGGGTTGCAGGTATAGTAGCTAGTGTAAAACCAAAAGTCGTACATGTAGCTAGTTGTATTCTCATCTTTGTAACAAATGTTGAGATGCTCAAAGAGGCACCTTGATCTACAAACTTGAATAAAAGACTTATTACCCAAAGCGAGAACTTTGATATAAAAAAAAATTTATATTTTTTACTTAAAAAGTATATAACTAAAATTAATATTTAATTCGTGATCCACCTGCAGATCAGAAAAATTACTATGTATATTATACATAATAGCAGGGATAATCAACTTACAGATTTTAAAGCCAAGTTAGAATCTGTCACTGTCACTTAACTCAACTGCCTTTAACGAAGAAAAAGCACTAGCAAAAGCTTTTTTTAAGAACATTATCAACCTTTTAGACAGAATAATAATACTATAAAAAAAAATAATTATAACAATATATATATTTATATATATACACATATATATAAGAAGTTAAAGTTTAGTAAAAAAAAATTTTTTAAATGACAAAACGTAAGAAATATATAATCACCTTAATTTCTTATAGCCACTTGGCCGAAGATTTACATTTTGAACCTTTTTGTTATAACTAGTGGATTTTAAAACTATCAGAAAAAATTAATGACCCTTGTTTTCTTTATCCTATTCGTATTCAATCTAAACTTTTAGTAACTTTAAATGAACACGATTTTATTATCAAGATTGGACAATTAGAATTGGAACTTGGACCACATCCAAGTTATATTTGTAAGTGTAATAATATTCAAAGTGAGATTTGTAGAACACCTAGTGTGGCTATTACAACAGTATATCAAAAAATTTTTCAAACAAAAACCAATTTTTCGGGACCAGAAATCATGGGTTACGATATGCCTGAAATTGTTCAAGAGTATCTTCATGAATTGCCGTTTCAAGTTTTCAATTATTTTTTTAATAAATTACGAATATGGATACTTGGAGTTGGAAAATCAAACAATGAAAAACTCAACTTTGCTGGGCCTGGATTCAAGTCTGCGTTTATTTACTCATATAATAGGCAACGTAGCATTTTTTATCAAGAGGTAGAATTTAATGAATGTAAAATTACAATATATACGGAAGGAAATAAGGTTCAGAAAACGTTTATTGGCTATGATCCAAATTCCGGTTGGAATCAAGTTGGCTATCTAAAACAGTTTAGTGGTTATCAGCTTTTTGGACTTGATAATCAATACGTTCAAAATCTTATCCAAAATATCTGTGTTCCTACATGTTATTATCAGATTGGACCAATGAACATTTAATGATATTAGTGTATATTATCATCTTAAATGACGTACTAGCACACAGGTTAACTGGAAAAAACTGTTTCAAGACTAGGTATTACATGAAAATACTATTATTGAATTATGATTGGCTTTACGAAATTTATATCAAAAGGCCTATGTAATGAGTGATCGTGAATATCAGAACTGGAAATCTTTGTTGAGACATGTCGGCTATGTAAAAATAACACTATTTGAAAAAAATAAGTCAGAAGTATATAATAATGGGGTTTTTTTTTGTTTTTTTAAAAAAAATCACGAATTGGTGTACTTTATTCTAATGTTTTTTAAATAAATACAACTAAATATTTATTTATTTTATTTGTACAGTTTAGATTTTGGTCAAGGTCAACCAATCCAAATGCGGATAAAGCTTTATTAATGATATTATATACTTTTGGATTTTTGAATCCAATACCAAAACATTTCAAAAATAATACCCAAACTTTTTGGCAATGTTTTAAGAATTCTTTGGGTTAATCCATGCGGGGATAATGGCAAATGTCGTATTTTATCTGTTATCGCAAATGCATTCTCATATGAAGAAATTAATAAAAACTTTAAGGTTAGTTTTAGAATTTTTTTTTTTATAACCTTTGTCATAAAGCCTAAGGACGCCATTGGCGTACAATATTTTAGAATTTAAATTGTAAAAAATAAATAAAGCATTCATTAAATCTAATTATTTATTCTAAATTGTATTATTTAGATTTTAAACGATGCTATAATCACTGCTAGAAAATATGCACATGTTTGTGGCCCCGGAGGATGAATTAAAAACAAACCTGTAATCACATATGAAAAAATGTTAGCTGAAAACAGGAACAAATTCGACAATTTCTAATGAACAAAGCAAATGTAATTATGAGCTCGTATAAAACTGATTCCGTAACCAATGAGCCTGTTTATTATCTAAAAGATTCCAAGAATGTGCTGTGGAAGCGGTTCCAAGAAAAATATCCAGATGGTATGAAGCGTACAAGTTTTTATGCGCATTTGGAAGGAAATTAGTATATATATCATAAAAATTTTGGGGTCTTTGTTAAACTTGTTTGAAATATGGGCACGATTATACTTGCTGGCAAAACACAGACAAATCCCAAATTCAAAAAAAACAATTGCTATTTGTAAAAGATTAAATTAAAGAAATAGTCTTAAAATTTTGCAAATATATTATTTATAATAATAAGAATATCTACTATTTGTTTAAATAAAGATTATTAATAAAGTTTTTGAAAAATTAATTTGGGATGTATTTGGAATTTGGGCGCGGACAAATCCCAAACTATAGTAATTTGGGATTTTGCCAACATGTATAGGCATGATACTTTTGATGAAATTACTGAATATATACGAGGTAATGTAAAATGCCATTATATTCAGGTAAGTAGACAAGTCGGTAATAAGAAATTATTAGAGAAATTAAAATGTCGGGTAATAGAAAATAAAATAGGTGAAGAAGAGATATTTATTGCTTTAGAAAAATCGTAACTAATCACGGTAATAAAAAAGTTGTTTATCAGTATGCATCATGGGCATTGTTAGACTCAATCTGTAACAATCAGATAAGTAACTTACCAAATCACTATTATTAATTATTCATCATTCAATAAATCAATTTATTAGACATGGCTCTTTGAAATTGTAAAAAATTATGATGATTTTTAAAACACGAATACGAATCACATTTTCATATAACAGCTAAAGGAACAACATCTCACAACGCCTGCATTAATTGCTACTTATTATATACATTTGAAGAATGTTGCCAACCTCATTCCCGCACCTGTGATGAATGTAACGCTATATTTGAATTTTTTGTTGAATTGAAAAATAGTTCTGTGCATAAGGAATTAGCCAAATTGCAAAATTATTTATATTATTACATGGCTCACCAGACTTGCAAAGTCTATTTAAATGGACAGTTCAATGCAAATCTATTAGATTTGGATGAAAATAAAGCTCTAATTATTGTAGATTACAAGATGAAAATATTACCCAAATCAGCTAGAGAAACAAAGCAAGATTGGTTTGGGAAAAATGGGTGGACACTTCATACAGTATTAGTATATACATATAATAATTCAACAAAGTTATAAGTACAGGCATTTGATCACTGGTCCGCAGATATGCGACAGAATTCATGGTTTACTGCATCATCTCTTCACGCAGTAATGGAAGTGTTAAAAGATAAAATAAAGTTAGTAATTGTTATGTCAGATAATGGTAGTCATTACCATAATGCAGATCTTATGATCATTATGAGTTATTTAAACAAATAGTATGGAATTCAAGTAGACAAATGGGTATTTTTGGAGGCCGGAGAGGCCAAAACCACGATTGACTCGCACCATCTCAGGTAATGAAAATAATTTCTTACATTCAATTAATATTTTGCAACATAGTTTCTAATTTACTTGATTTATTCAGATATCTCATGCTATCAATCACTATGTATGTTTAGGGTTTGATATTGCCGAAGGCCATGATATAGAAAACGCCATTCAAAATATTCGTAGCACCTTTGTGGCAAATTTAAAACTGAATCAAAATAGAGGTCAGTTTTTAAATATAAAATTATGTATACATTATTGGCAAAAATTGTCGAATAATGGTAATTTTGCAAATGAGCACGTGCCGCAAAGCGGCATGTATAGCAAATAATTTGTCAAATTACTGTATTTAAAAATTTGCCCAATAATGGTGTTATCTGGCAATTTATGATCATGATTGATTACGCTGTAATACATGAAAAAAAAAGAAAAATTTTCATAATTATAGGAGTTTGTCAGATAAAATATTTGTATAATTTAGAGTACTTTTTAAGGATGTAATGTTTTATAAGCAATAAATAAAGATTATTCCTATTTTTAAAGATTTTTATGTTACTGCTAATATAATCAGGTAGTGGGAAAAATTCTTTACCTGGCAATTCAAATTGGTTTGAGTGGCAATGGCTCACTGAAGGAAAGTTTGCTGGATGTATTTTGGTACATGCTATTTCTAATATCAGGAATTGGAATATATTTCCACCCACAGACTTAGAAAAATTATACAAAAAGGATATTCCTAAACCCAATCCAGAGATTTCTACTCATACCACGCCTTGCTCTGACTGGGAGATATCTATTCCGAATGCAGCACGCAAGTTTTTGTTTATTAAAATGTGCCAATATTTATTTATTCAAATAGTAATCAAATTTATATTAGACCTTAATCCAACATGTCTTAATAAACGAAATTTGATAAAAGAACTAAACTTGAGAGGGATAGAGGCAACCGAAAAAGAAAACAGAAGCACGCTAGTATTAAATTTGGAAATCCAGCTAGAAAATGATATTAAAAATGCTAAACTAGGTAAACAACTTGATGTAATAATCTTGTTACTAATTGTGTAGTTATAATCTAATCATTTACTATATAGATCGTGATATAAGCCCTGGTGTTTTGGTTGAAAAAACCAACATAAGTAATGACAGGTATGATGAAAATGTCTAATTCAGCATTTTAATATATACTTACATTAATTATATCTAGGTTGGGTACTATAAAATTTCCATTATCGTCGGGGTGGGCATTAAAAGAGAAGCAAAAATATGGAAAAAAGGGAACAGGAAAAAGAATTACAAAACAAGTAAGAAGAATATTAGAAGGATACTTTTTAGCTGGTAATGCAAACAAAAGTGATCGTTATACTGTGCAAAATATGTATAAATCTCTTCAGCAAAGGGTGCTTGAAGATGATATTGAGGCCAAAGCTGTTCCAAAAGTATCTACTATTCAAAACTGGATAGGTCATTATACCCGTCAACATCGTGAGCATGCAGCTCAAATGACAATTCTAGAATAGTATAAATTGTAATATGATACTCTTAGTAATAAAGTTTATATAGTTTTGACATAAAATAATAATTCCTAGAGACATTACGGTCCTGTTTTTTGTTTTTTTTTTTTTTATTCTCTTAGAAAATAAGATCAAAAAAATAAATCGTAATTTCTCTACAAGTTACCAGGTCCAGTCAAAACCTTCCTTATTTTATATCGAGAGTTCTTTTTGGTTGGGGCGTTCATAATCCGTTTAAATTTTTGCCTTGGTCCCTTCCTTATATCAATTGAAAGTTCTATTATTATAGTAAAAATGCACAAAATAGTGTAATCGCGAATCAGTTTTTATCTTAAAATCTGGCGTTGTCGGCAAATAACTTTTGTTTATATATATTAACTAAGCAAAAAAATTAAACTGCACATTCTTGGGGCTTTTATGTATACGTTCTGTTATAAAATTTATATGAAAAAGTCTTTTCTTTGGTAGTGTTATTTTATGCCTAAAAATCGCAATCGGCTAGACTTTTTTAAATGATCTACAAAATTTTACCCCACATGATACTAACTATTTTTACCGATTTGGAGGCGGATCATGAATTAATTTATTAATTGAATATATATAAGAATTTTTTTAACTATACCCAATAATAAGTTATCTCTGTATTGAGCGATAGGAAATTTATACTTTTAAAATAGTTTTAGATAATGCCATTTATCATTTTAGAGTTTTAGTATTTTTTTTTAGAGTTTAGGTTTTTTATATAGTTTTAGAATTTTAGAAATTAGTTTTAAATATTTAAAACTAGATTTGGATTTGGTTTTTGGACCAAAAGAGTTTCAGGCAGTATTATTAGTAGAGGATGTGATTTAAAAAACTCATTTTTTTGTTGTTTTCTATTGTTTTGCTATAGAATACTTCATTGCAAGAAAAAACTTTAGTCTCTACCAAAATTTTTTGTCAAGATGCTACCTTCCTGTCAATTATCTTATAAAAGTACACTTTTGGCTTGTATGCCAAATTACAAAAAGTTTTTAAAGTGGTAGTTAACCTTTTTAAAACCTGTTTTTCTGTATTAACCTCTATACTTTAAATATAGGCAACTCTTTAACAAAAAATTTTTGTTTTTTTTCTATTAGAAATTTGGTCCAGTAATCATCAGAAAAAATTTAACAAAGTTTTGAATTTATTAACAAATTTTTAAATTTTATTAATAAAACTTAAAATTGTATTAAGTTTTTTTGGATTTTTATTGAATAATTAGATTATACAGCTAAAAATTGGCGCCTATATATAAAATATATTGGCTTTAGATTAAATCTATTATAGTCAATCAGATTTTGAAATTAGGTATAATATAAAAAAATACAAAAAATCAAAATGAACTAAAAATTTATTTATAAAACTACTTAATATGCACTAAAAAAATTTTTTATGAAATTTTGGTATTAAGAAAGTTTTTTTTTTAGTTTAATTTAATAGCAAGCCCTAACTCTAATTTAAATATAAAAATTTTTTAAGAAAATTTTTTAAGTTAATAATACTAAAGTTTTAAAAAATTGGTGCATTTAAATAAAAAATAATGGCATAGATAAAATGCACTATACAAAATTTATTTTCTGAAAATTGTTGTTATGCAGTTTCTAATAAATATTGGTATAGTTGCCAAATTAAAAAAAAAAAAAAAATACAAATTCTATAACTTTATTCTGTTTGTTTTTTGTATATTTTTACAAAAAAAAATTTTTTTTATTAGCTATATTTTTATTTTTATAAAGAATTTTAAAAGATTATTAATTGTACTTGCTAGTTTAAGATGTTTTGCACTATATATAAACTTGTTTTATAACTCTTAATAACTTTGTAATAATTATAAATAATTATTATAAATATTACTAGTATATTGTTATGCTTGAAATTTTAAATTATTACGTATATATAATATAAAAAAATTTTTTTTTGTTATTAAAAATATACTATATAAAATTTATTAATAAAAATCAAATTTATTAAAATTAATTAAAATATATTAAATTTTTATATTCGATTAAAAAAAAAAAAAAAAAGAAATAAGCTTAATAATAAAATTTAATACGAATTTTTTATGTTAAACAGTTTATGAAACTTTTTTAATACTACTTTTATTTATTACATACTTTTAATAATTATACAGTAATTAAAAAAAAAAAACTTTTTAATTCTGTTTAATTTTAAATTTAAAAAAATTAAGTAGCTTTTCTTATTATTATTTTAAGAATAGTTAGATAATTATACCTTCGGAGCAATCTAACCACAAGACCATTGGTATTAATCATAATATTAAACATAATTTATCTATCTATTCTTTCAATTCGTTTTTATATGTTGATTTTAAAATTATTTTTCATAATGATAAATTTTTAATGATCCGGAAATAAATAACGTTATAAGCGTGATAAATTACGGAAAAAGTAACGGTTTAGAGAGCATTTCAATTTTCATAGATAATTTAAAACGATAAATAATTTAATTAAAACGATAGATAAATAGAGTAATGAATAATTAAAACTGATAAATTTTAACAGATAAGGAACAACCAGATTAGAACATTCCGTTTAAGATAAGAAATCAACGAACGATAATATTATATGAACATTTTATATCTAGTTGCGGAAAGATTTATAATATCTTATCGGATAGACAAATTAACGAATATGAATATCAGTTCGATACGGGTAACAAGATCAGTAGGTGTAAAATACCCGTGTTAAAATCCGTACCATACCGATATTACATATGGTATGGTTTTTTTTTGAATAGGTATTTTACACTCCATACCAGAACGATCAGGTCACACGCGGTCACCCATAGCATTTTCAAAGAAAATTGTGATATAGTAATAAGTATATAATCAATGAAAAAATCAATGGAAAAATCAATGTTTCATCTGTAGTATACACAAGCTCATACGATAGACAATCTTTTTTTTTATGATCGATCATTACATTTATATCAAAAGTAAATGAATTATTTTGCACAATTTTAATCAATTACTATTATACACTAAAATAACTTCGAAATTACAAGATTTTGTTACGTTACAGTCTTAAAAACTCAATTTATTAAATTTCTAAAAATAAAAACATTTGAGAAATCAATCTCATTTAACGAATAATCATGAATACCATATAAGGGTATTGGAAAAATATGACGTGTTATTTGTAATCCATCCTAAGTGCTTGCGTACATACGTTAACCTCACCCAAATATGAATAAAGAAAAAAAACAATAATACAAAGGGGATAAAGGGATATATAAATTTATACAAATGAAAGAGAATAAAGAGTATACTATAAAGGGAATAAACGATTAAAAGAGGTTACACGCAAGATAAATGTCCATATAATATAATATAATATAATATAAGATATATAATAATAATATAAAAAAGATATACAACATTATTAAAGATGTGATAATATTACATTGTGTGTAAAATTGATTTTTTTTTTTTTTTTTATTATTATAATAATAACAAAAAAATATGCAAAGTTTCCAATACCCAAAAGGAGATTTTTTTGAACAAGAAAAAATCCGGGAAGCATATATATATATAAATCAAACATATTATTGCATGCACCACTGATGCTCCAAGATCTGGCTGATTGTTAATCTTTGAGCGGGATTTGATTTAAAAATTAATTTCAATAAATCCCGTAAATCATCACTAACACCAGCATTGTAAAGAGCAGATTCATCATAACGTCCATTCATGATTTTAAGTTGGAGTCGTGGAGCGAAATCATCCATAAAAGGTAAATGATTTACCACCAGGGCATATAATACAACACCTAAACTCCATATATCAGCAGAAGGATCCTTTAAGGGAACTTTACTGCGAATTTGTTCAGGTGCACAATAAGCAAGAGAACCACCAGCTTCTTCATCACATGAAGTGAGGTTAGCAAAACCGTTCGCATCATTTTGAAATTCAGTTAAACCAAAGTCACAAATTTTCCAAGTATCATCTTTATCTAATAAAATATTATCTAATTTGATATCTTTATGTACTAATCTCATATCATCATGAAGATATCTTAAACCTTCAGCAATTTCCAAAAAGATTCTACGGGCATCATCTTCATCCAATCCTTTACCTTCACCTTTACTATTTTTCTTTACATAATCTAAAAGAGTGCCACCAGGGCAATATTCGGAAAACACGTAAGTAGCATAATCATCCTCTTTAGAACTAATCATTTGAACTATATTAGGATGATCAAGTGCTTTCCAAATACAAATTTCTCTTTCGAGAAGAGCCTATTAAATATAAAATATTTATTAAGTTAGTTAAGTTAGAGACATATATAACGTATAACAAGTGTAATTATTTAATACATTTAATACATTTATTTAATGTATGTATATAATATATATATATATATATACATATATATATACACACGTTATATATATATATATATTAATAATATTAATATTAATATTACCTGAATACGGTCATTACAATCAGAATCTTGATTTTTTGGTACGATCTTGACAGCAACTTTTTCCATACTAGAAAAATCATCCATTCTAATAGCTTCTTTTACAGTAGAGAAACCACCTCTACCAATAACTTTACCAATGATATAATCACCAATTTGTTGACCTTCATCATCAGGCATTGGTTTAGAAGTGGTAGCTTGAGCCAAATTAGCCAAAAAGTTAACGGCAGGAGACCAAGGAATATTTTCATAAGATGAAGCATTAACCGTATCAGGTAAAGAAAGAGAACGATGAGTGTCATTGTTATAAGGTTGTTCTGTTATAACATTTAATTTTGGTCTTATAGCAAGGGGGGAGGACTCCAATTGAGAAACAGATGAACCGAAGGAATGAAATTGTAAATTATAATGTTGCGAAGAACTTGGAATTTGCTTTCCAGAAGAATACCTGTGAATTTGAATTGACTGAGCAGGAGTTGGAGTACCAATTGAAGAGCTAATAGAAGAAGTTGAAGAGCAAGGAGATAAAGAAGGAGAAGGTTCACAGGGAGAAGTAAGATTTAAGACAAATGAAGCCATATCGGAAGAATCATTTCGAACATTTCGATCATTCCTTAAATCCATTGTATTTTGATTGTTATAAATTTGATCGTAATTGATAGAACTATTAATATTTGGAAGAGATATTCCACGAGAAGGAAGAGTAGCACGACGACGAGGTTTTAAATCTTTTGAAATAGATTTTTTCTGATCAGATTTTTCAATAACTTTTCCCATATAATTATTGTCATTTTTATTAGATAAATCGTGATCAGAATCAGGAATAATTTTTATAGAGTGCGTAGTATCCGAAAGGTAATTTTGATAATTATGAGAATTAGTCAAAAAATCTTTCGGTAATTTTCTAGCACGAGTAAAAGATTTAGAGGTATCAGTATTAATATGTAAAGAATTTCTTAATTTTTCTCTAGCAGAAATTTTAGCGGAAGTATGAGAATCAATTGGAGTTTCCGGTCGAGCAAATTTAAAAGAAGAAGTACTATTTAAAATTTCTAAATCATAACAAGGTCGGTCAAAAGTGTCAACAAACTGAGAAGAATAAGTTTGTTGCCAATGACTCATTATAATTTAAAAAAAAAAAAACCCCCTAAATAATAATAATAGTAATAATAACAGTAATAATTAATTAAAAAATGTCTTGTTATGCAAGTTTTTTGAAGTGTCTATTTAATTTATCCTTAAAGTTTTTTTTTTTTTTATCGTCGTGTAATTTTTTTTTTTTCTATTGCAAGATCAATTACTTAATGCTCTTACGCTATGAACGTCCTTAATGAAAAAAAAAGGGGAAAAAAAAACGAAAATTACATAAATTTTTGATTTATATAGAAAAAAAATCATAAGTTATATCATAAACTTGTCCTTATATATACAAGTTCATGACATCACATAATATGATTATTTCAACTTACTAAAGATCGATTAAGAGCGGAGTTAGCCGGTTTGTAGTATAAAAAAAAATACTGTTCTAAGTTCCCTTTTGAGAGTTTTCGTTATGGGTTAACACACCCAGTTTTTATCGTTAATAATACTTTTAAGTTAGAATTTATTAGTCTAACAGGTCACCAAATATTGATGATTAATTATGATGATATATATATCTATTTGTTTACTCTTGCGGGAAAAAAAAAAATATAAAAAAAAAAATAATTCAAAACTCTCCCGGAAACGAAATGGCTAGAGGAACGAATGGTTTATATGATCTATATATATATATATAAAAAAAATATAAATAAAAAAAAAAATTTTGATTTATTTTGATTTATTTTTTTTTTTTTATATAAACATTAAAGTAAAAATTTTAAAAATTTCAAAAAATTTCACAATGCAATTTCCTGTTTAAAGGTACACAAAAAAGATAAGATCTATAAAAATCGTGCTTAATTGGGTACGAAAAAGAAAGCCCTTTACCAAAATTGGAGTCCTTATCTTTGCTAGATCAATTTTCTACATCATTTCAAAAAAAAAAAAATTAAAAGTGAACTAGTGAGATCATTTTAGATCAATTACGGATGGATTATTGGCCGTAGATGATTAAGTTGATAAGATTATGCATTTAAATATGCATATATCACAGTATAATGCATGTTTGATATGTTCATGTGATTATTGACAATGTAAAAAAAATTTATTTAAATATCTTGGAAAAGTTTTTATCAAATTTATGAAAAAAAATTATTGAACGAATTGCATTCGCATATTTCGCATACGGTATTTTTTTTAAAGACAATCGAAAAATATTATGAATTATTGTTATGGTTATCTCTCTTACATCATTCTTCCCATTTATGAATAATTTCAAAGAAAAAAATATGTCGGGGATTAGGATGCACGTACACGCACATAGTGCATTTCAATAAATAGAATGTATTAGTAATGTATTACATTCGATTAAAATAGAATGTAGTACATTCGGTTAAAATATAGGTAATTTGCTTTTTGTGCAACATCACGATTCTTTTTTACGACACTGATAGAAAAGATAAAAAAGATAAAAAAAAGATAGAAAATGCATACTGAATATTACCGTATTCTTTTTATACCATTTTTTTCCAAAGGTGGAATTGAAAAAAAAACTAATAACTAAAAGAATACTAAATAAATACTAAACTAATTCGAAATTGCAAACAAGTAACCTTTGATTTTTTTGATATTAGATGCAGGAGTATATATGTTAAATTGTTAAATTGTATTTTTCATACTATAGCTGATAGTATTATTTAGTATTATTTGAACTTTTTTTTCAATTTTCGTCTTTATTGAATTATTTATTCTCTTTTGGATTTTAATTGACTTATTCTTTTTTGGACTTTAACTGTTGATCTTCTTTCTCCGTTTAAAAAATTTTGATTTTGGCATCTAATACAGTATACATATATATATATATATATAATTTATTATATATCATATCTGGATATATTTTATTTATACTGTTATATCCGTTATATCCTTCATTGTTTAAATTGACGTCGTTGATTTTTTTGATATGAATGATAAACAAATCGTGCAGATTACGTGAGATCTTCAGAATGTTCTATTTGGTCTAGGCAAAACATAATTGGTCATATAATGAATTTATTATTACAAATCATTTACTGCATACACTATTGTACTCCCTTAACTCAGGTCTCACTTAGAATAGATAATGCACCTTGTTCCCGAAACTACATGCCTCTTTCAAGCTTTTTTAAAAATATCTCATATTTGTTTCGGATAATGCTTTTAAATTTGATTGGCTTGTCACTTAAATAATTACTATGATTTCTTTCATTCTGTTACTTCTTTGTACTATGAATTTTTTAAAGGTTTAATTAATATTTTTGTTATTAAAATCCTAAATTTGTTCAAAATTTGTAACCGTTTTTAATAACTTTGGTCGTTGTAAATCATGCGAGTTTAATTGCCACTTAACTCCAATCTTTTTGCATTTATAGCCGCATGGTTTTTTTTGATAACCTTGGTTTCATATACATAAAGTTGCATAATCAATTCAATCACCTGAAAATATCTCCCTTTTTAAGTAAACAAGACGCGTGTAATGTTTATATGTATGATAGTACGTACGTTATCTTGAAAATTCTTTAAACAGCGCATATATATACCTTTAAAAACACTACAGTACCCCAATCAATTCTTTACTTTGTATCACGGAAACTTTAAAATTTAATTCAGTAATTTTATTAATTAATAAATTAAAATTTATCGTGTCCTTATCAGTTATAGTTACTTATTATTGCATTATTTATCATTTTTATATTTTTTTTTAGAACTTGAGTTGCATAACTTACGTAAATTTGCTTTTTGACTAACGTACGTAACAGTTTTATGTACCAGATACGTTTCATTTTAGATTATTTAACTTACGTAAACTTATGGCGTATTGTTACATTTAAAATTAGTAAATTTTCTAGTCAAGTTAATAAAAATTTATCGGCTTAAGTCGGCTTAGTCAAAATATTTTGCATATCAAATAATTGGATAATTTTGTTTGAAATCCGATTGGTTATTAAACATTATTAAACACTATATATATAGATTAAAATTTGCAGCTGACGTGTCAAATGACCATCGGACGTAGTATATCAGATGACCAACTGATGACTAGCATAAAATAATCTGAAATAATTGGTCTAAATTACCCTTTGATTTCTTTGATTTTCACCCTAACCCTAATTCTAATTTAGGCCGGTTTTAATATTTACTGGTTAATTGGTAGTAATTTAATACTGTATATATAATAAACAAATTAATTATATATTATTATAACAAAAAATTTATATTATAAACCGAATAAGCTTTTATAAATACAATTTTTTTATACAATTTTTTTTTTATTATTAATTAAATAAAAAAAATATAAAATTTTTGTTTATTAATAAAAATTAAAAGCTATTGATTGTAAAAATTTATAAAAAATAATTAAATAATTATATAATATAGTTTAATATTTAATAAAATTAATATTTATTGTTAGAACTAGTAATACCACGAAAATGATATCAAGAATGAGTAAAGTTCCAAAAAAAATTGGATGAACATAAAAGACGAGCAAGGTCGAGACAAAAATTTGAGTAAAGGTCTGAGGATTTTCAAAGGTAAAGCATAAAGTAATCTTAGCCAGTTGCAATCGTTTGATATTAAATATTTCGGTTCAATTAACTGATTAAGAAATTTTTTTTTGGTTCAAATCACTAGTTGCGACTATACATTTTAGCAGATTATCACCCTGTGTAATGACGAGTAAGTGGACTGTATGGAAATAACTTTCGGGGAATCGTACCATAACCTATATACATACCTCTTGATATTTAATTAGCTTGGCTTTTGTGATAGCAATTGCTTGGTAATTCAAACAACTTTTAATCTCAACATGCTGCACTTTTAGCATTGCAGGTGTAAGAAAACGGCTCAAAGCCTTATCAATTTCAGAGAACAATGCTTGTGGTAATGTAACGACAGCAGACGTTAATGGAATTTGAGTTTTCCAGTAAATATATTTAGATTTGTTTCGTTCTTTATCTATGTTTGCTTCCAAAGATTCAGCTAGTTCAAGAAGACTAATGTTCGAATTCAAAACCAATCGTTTTATTTAAGCATTATAGCTCTTGACCCTTAATGTTGTTTGAATACTAGCAGTAAAAATTTTTGCTATATATGCATGCACCCATGCATTCTTTGATGAATATAATGTTCGCAAATATTTAACTACTCTAGGATCATTTTATTTTTCAGTCAGCTGTGCCCATTTATGTTCAAAAATGGCTGGAACAAGTGAAATTCAAGCTATATAAAAATCCTTTACAAATTCATTATACCATTGACCCAACTGGGCTTCAAGATTTCGAGGAAGATTTTGAGCAATATGAAAGATACAATGCATAGCATAGGATTCTTCATACTTCTCTGAAATAGCAAGATCCAAAGCTGGATCAGCATTAGTCATGATAACAGTAGGCATGCAACCATCTGTAGCAAGTTTTGTCTGACATAATACCCATCGTTAAGAATCTGCTGATTCATTATCCATAAGATCACATCCAACCAATCGAGATAGTCTGTAATTGTTAATACATAAAAAAAGACATAAAGCTATATTATAGCGATTTGTTTTTGCAGTATTATCGCTTAAAATAATATTACTAAACTTCATCCAGAGAATTATTTGATCGGGTGACATCCAAAATAATCTTTGGAGACTATATGTTTCTCTGTTCCAATCAATTGCAATGTACTAACGGGGTCTTCATCTTTCCTTCTTAATAAGTCCTTGTACAAGGATGCAGCATCGTTCAAAATGTTCTTTTGCTTTTCATAGTAAAATTTTTTAGTTGCTTTATGAATTTCAGAAAGATAAATTTCATGGTCGGGAAATTCTTTTTGTAATGCTTTTTAAATTTGTAATGGCTTTAGTTTAACTGCATTGACGTAAAATTCTATACGTTCACACATTTCTTGTGTAAATTCAATATCATATCAGCAGATCGGTGTAATTGGGTCTTTTTTCGATAAACTGTTACATAAAAATTTGCTCCTAAGTAACGTTAAAAAACTAACAAAGTACTTGTTACAACTAACAAAAGAGCCTTTTTGACGTCTAGACAAGTTAAAAAACCAATAAAACTTAACAAAAGAGCTATGCTAAGCTGTAGAAAGAAGTACTTTTATCGTTTGTTGAAATATTCAGGTGTTTTAGGATGGGTTGGGCATTGAAAAATGGGTTGGTAACCATCAAGGGTAAATTTGGAAGCTAATTTTCAAAAAATCCTTTTTAATATACTTTTGGCTTATAATTAAATACATTAATTTCGTAATTTTCTACGTACTTAATTATAAATACAAAGCTGATTAAAAAGACCGTTTTTGTGAAAATTCGCTTTGTAATAAATTTTCGCGTAAAATTTTTTTGATAATCATCGATTATGATTGGTCGAGCTGATATATTACGCCAATCCGCCGATATGTTATTAAAAAATTTCTCTCTATCAGATGACAAATTATGATTGTGCGCATTACATAGAGTTGTAATGTAGATGATACCATACGGATTGTCCTTTGTTGGCTGTGACAAATTTATATGCCATAGGCACTTAATATATTTGGTATTTGTTTCTCTAACCGATTGCTTGTTTCTTGGTTTATAATCACTACTATGCTCACAAAGCATTGTCCGTGTGCGTATAATCTCATCAGAGGTTTTTTCACTGCGGCCTTTTCTTAGTCCAAATCCTTCTTGTCGTGCATATATTGTTATTTCTTCAAGTGCTTCTTCCCAACTTTGAAACTTTCCTCCTTCATGAATTCCTTAGAAAGGCTCAACTCACTATTCTCACAAGTAATAACTACAGAATTGTCTATCGATCCTTCAAACTCATTATTATTGCATGCTAGTTTGCTAACCTCATTTTTTTCTAGATTATCTTTACTAAGTGCTATCTTATTTGATATATAGAATAATAATAAAGTAAATATATAGAGTATGTATAACTATAGTGTAAATATAGTGTAAATTATAGTACTCTATTACCTGTGAAGTATTTGCTTCTGTCGAAGCTACAGTCGGACCTCCATAAATGCAACCTCCATAAATGCAATACCTCCCTAAATGCAATACCTCCCTAAATGCACGTTTTTTCTATTCCGTAAGATGTTATTAGTGCTAAATGCACATTCTATATTCTGTAAATGCATGTTCTCTTGAATAACATTTTATATTACACTAACCTCCCTAAATGCACGTAGCCAATCAAATTTTAGTATTTAAGATAGTTTATACAGTTACAGTAGAAGTTATATAAACTTGTTGATTAAATTTTTAAAGCTGCAATTTAATTGGCTCACTCTAAATGCAAACCTCCCTAAATGCATATTGTAGGCTTGTCCCTGCGAGTTGCATTTATGGAGAGTTGACTGTATATCATATGACATTGCAAGTAAATACCGGGAAGTTGAAGAGGCTTGTACTATAGTACTTCAGAATGTAGTTTTTTAAATTTATTTTCGTCCTAGTTATGTTTTTTTGTCGTAATACACCTTTTCTTCGTCGTGAGATACACTTTATTTTTTTCGTTACTAGGTTTACACCTTTATTGGTTTCGTTATTACTAGTTTATGCCTTTGTCGCTTTTGTTGGTTTCTACGGGATTTGCTTAAGCAATTTTACTATATTAACCCAGTTTTTTTTTACAAAGCGCAACTGTTAACGCCTTTCTTATCTCGTAACCAAGTTGATTTTAGAGAAGCAAAATCTCAGGGCAAAAAAAAAGCCTCTGTGTCAAAAAAAAATACTGCTGCTTTATTTGTTTTCAAAAGATATGTAAATACACCTACGTGCATTACTGTATTATTTGTTATAGATGCTTGATTGACCAATTATTGTGATTTGCAAATGATAAAATGCGTGGATCGTTGCTTATCCAGCAATCACTTGATTGTTGTCCCATTGTGTTATTAAGTGATTTCAAAGTCAAAAATTCAATATGAACACATTATTTTCATAAACTTTGTTAGTAATATAGTTATACTTGCTAAAAATCATTTTGTACAATCGTGCAGTCGGACTACAATCATGTGATTGTAAAAGTATGCAGCAATCTACATATTTGATCAAAAATCATTTTGCAAATCGCAATAAGTTACTTTTAAGAGCGATAATAATAGTAGATTTGCATAGCCAATAAAGTTTTATATTCAATATGGTAGTGATAGATATAATAATTTTTTAGGGGGTGCACTGCCGTGCAGGTGCACAAAAAACCTTTTTTCTCTTATTTTTTTTTAAAAAAATATTTTAAATGAAAATTTCTTTTAATTTTAATAATATAACTTTTTACAAATTAAAATTTATTTAAATTTGAGCAAAAAAAATATTTTAGAATTATACATAAAACTAAATTTGACAAACTTTTATTTAGAATTTTATAACTTTATAAAATTTAAAAAAAAATATTAAGCCTCGTGACACAAACGAATTCAAGGAACGGGAAACAGAAACCCATTTGGCAAGACCTGAGTAAGGAGGTAGCAAAGGTCTTCAACGGTGCTACCAAAACCGGAATATTGGACCGGGCCGAAATACCGGACGTTGTCCTTGGGAACAAGGTCTACCAACCTGGCCACCGGAGTCACACCGGAGGAAAAGGACCCATGTTGAGGAATTGGGAACCAGGGTGAGAAAAACTATGATGGCACCTAATGCCGGGTAGACAAATACAGGGTGTAAGTGAGATTTTCCGGGTCCCGTAATCAATTGATCTCTGGGCTAGGTCAGTGTCACGTGATCACGTGAGCACTTTTCTGTTTCACAGATCAACATAAAAAAAAATAAATACACAGATCACTGTTTTTTTAAACCAACCTTTTTTTTTAACATCGCCATTCGTGTTGTCGCTGTTGTATCGTCTTCGGTTTTATTTTTTGTTTCATCATCGGTTGCAATTTCTGTCGTTGCGTTTAGGTAAGTCATTTCACTAGTGGCAGTTTACTTTTTTTCTTCTATTGTCGTTTCATCATTCTTTAAGTTTCTTGTACCGCCGTTTCATTTGTAGTGTTTCATTTTCTTTTTTCTATAGTGTCGTCATTTCTCTTACCGTTTCTCTTGCCGTTTTCTTACCATTTCTCTTGCCGTTTTTGCCGTTTCTCTTGCTGTTTCTCTTGTTGTTTCTCTCTCTTGCCGTTTCTCTTACCGTTTCGCTAGGTGTCATGGCGCTATAATCAATGTTAATGGGTGGGTTAGTGTTAGATAAGGGATAGGGTTAGAGGTTAGATTGTAGTATTAGTGCGAGTTTAGTATAGAAATAATTATGTAAATGAAAATAATTATAAAATACAAAATAAATAAAATTAATATAAGAGGGTTTAAAGAAAAAAAAAAACCAATTCGAAATAAAATTAAATCCGAACCTGAAGACAAGATTTAATTATCTCCCGAATGATTGGTAGTGGTTGTTCCGATAATTTTTTTCTGAAATTAAATAAATAATTTATTAAATAATTTTTTTTATTAAATAAAAAAATAAATAAAACGAATTAAAAAAATAAAAACATTAAATTAAAATAAAAAAAAATAAAATAATTTAAAAAAAAA
>QKWP01000558.1:230224-245609 GCA_003550325.1 Gigaspora rosea
GGTTGGTTAAAAAAAAAAGTGATCTGTGTATTTATTTTTTTATGTTGATCTGTGAAACAGGAAAGTGCTCATGCGATCACGTAACACTGACCTGGCCCAGAGATCGATTGATCACATGACCCAGAAAATCTCACCCACACCCTGTATCTGTCTGCCGGGTAGATCAACCCTTCCGGGCCAACTGGATTGGAAGTCTGAGAAAATCAGTGAAGGACTGGTAGGAAAGTGATGGAGGGTACTGGGGTTGGATAAAACCTTACAAGGGCAGAAGTAGGTATTGGTAAGAGGACAGGGGTAACCCTGTCTCGCAAGTGTTGGCCTTGGTCATAGCGATAAGTACCGAAGTGTAGGTGAATATCTGATATGGGACAGGTACCGCTTTACCAAGTCTCCCGTCGAGGATAACAGGACCGGGAATATCTGGCTGGGTCCTAAGGCAACAGATAAGTATTCGGAACTTGCTGACTGACTTATGTAACGGGCATGTTCTGGTGATACAAGATGGGTTGGTAGGTGGAACATGGATCAGAGGGTTTAAATAGGCAATTTCCGTAGTTGGGTTGCAGGTATGACAGCTAGTGTGGAACCCTTGGGCGGACTACTTAAATTAGACATCAAAAGTATATGTGTAGCTAGATGTATCCTCGTTTAGGTGAATCAGAGGGTTTAAATAGACAATTCCCATAGTTGGGTTGCAGGTATGGCAGCTAGTATGAAACCCTTGAGCGGACTACTTAAATTAGAACCAAAAGTGTACGTGTGGCTAGATGTATCCTCGTTTATGTAACAAATGCCGGTATTCCCCTAGAGGATACCGACAGCCCTAATATCTTGAATAAAATTCCTAAGTCCCAAGACGGGCACTTTAATTAAAAAAAAAAAATATTAAATCTGGTCTTATAGATACTAAGATGTCTTTACTCAAAGTTTAATTTATTTATTAAAACAAACTGTACCAAAATTTTTTTAAACTTTAATAAAAATATATTAGCAACTACAAGACCAAATTTGATAATTGTTTTTGTTAAATTCTATAAAAAATAGAATTTAAATAAAAAAGTTTATTAATTTTGGTTTTTAGTTACTAAAATATCTTTACTAAAAATTAAAAAAATTAAAATTATTTATTAAAACAACTATACCAAAATTTTTTAAATTTTGAGTAAAAAAACATTATTGCAGAACCAAATTCAATAATTTTTTTATTTGAATTCTATAAAATTATAAAAAAACTTCATTAAATTTGGTTTTGTAGTTGCTAAGATATCTTTATTTAAAGTTTAGAAAAAATTTTAGTACAGCTTATATTATGATAAATATTTTAAATTTTTTTTAAACTTTTAAAAAAGATATTTTATTAACTACAAGGCTGAATTATAAATATTTTCTATTTAAATTCTACAAAATTATAGAATTTAAACAAAAAAAATTATTAAATTTGATTTTATAATTAGTTGCTAAAACATCTTTGCTAAAAGATTAAAATATTTTAATTTGCAAAAGTATAATTATCAAAATCAAAAGTTATAAAAATTAATTTTTTAAACATAAGATAACTAAAATTTATAAATTTAATTAAAAATTTTTTTTTAATTATAAGTAGAAATTGGTTTATAGTGAGTGTGGTGACTTAGGGAAGTTGGTAAGTTGTCACCCCTCAAGTGGCAGGTCTTGAGTTCAAATTCTACTGCCAATGCTTTTGAAAAATAGACCTGTGTTCCAGTAACTGTTTCCTGTCAATCGGTTGGGTATATTACCTGTAGTCCTTGGTTACCATCTTGAATGGGAGTTTTAGGGTCCTCAAATTCAAATCAAATCAAATATTAAGTCAATTTGAATTTGATCAAATCAAATTGACTCTAATTTGAATTTGATTTTGATTCAAATATTTGAATTTGAATTTGATTTTGATTCAAATATTTGAATTTGAATTTGATTTGAATTTGAATTTTTAATAATAATTTTCAAATCAAATCAAATATTTGTTAAATCAAATCAAATTCGGCCAGATTTGAATTTGATCAAATCAAATATAGTCAAATTTGAATTTGAATTTGATCAAATATTTGATTTAAATATTTGAAGATCAAATCAAAGTGAGGAACTCTAGGGAGCTTTCAGGCGATCATGATACAGACAAATCCAAGAAACCAGGAAAATGGATACCCATTTGGCAAGTTCCGAATAAGGAGGTAGCTCTGATCTTTGATGATGCTACTAAAACTGGAATATTGAACTGAAGCCGGAGAACCGAACATCAACCTTAGGAAAAGGTCTACCAACCTGGCCGCTGGAGTTGCACTAGAGGAAAAGAACCTATGTTACAGAAGTGGGTACCAGTAAGAGAAAAACTATAATGGCACCTAATGCCGAGTAGATCGACCCTTCTGGGCCAACTAGATTGGAAGTCTGGGATATATCAGTAAAGGACCAGTAGGAAAATAATAGTGAGTACTGGGTTGGAGTGAATCTTACAAGGGCAGTAGTAGGTAATAGTAGCGGTTGCAGGTATCCCCTGACTGCAAGTTGTTTGCCTCAATGAATGTGTAAGTTACCGAAGTGTAGGTAAATACCTGTGTGGGACAGGTACCGCTTTACCAGGTTTACCGCAGGAGCAAATGCCCTTCAAATAAGTGTTTGGCTAAAGCTTCAGGATACTTTTAACAGCAAATTACTCTGTGAAAGGGTATATTGGAAGGAACATTGAACATGGGTAGAAGCTAGAAAGTTTAAATAGACAATCCCCTAGTTGAGTTGCAGGTATGGCATCTAGTGTAGAACCTTTGAGTGAACTACTTAAATTAGACAACCAAAAGTTGTACATGTGGCTAGTTGTACTTTCGTTATACAAATGTAATATGTGGTATAGTCATACTGATCGGGCCAACCCACTTGTACCAATAAAGTGTTAGAGTACCTAAGTGATCACCTTAATATAAAAAAAAAAAAAATTGGTTTATATAATAAAAAAATAAGATATTTAAATTTATCTCCAAAAGTTGGTTCAAAGTACCCAATTTGGTTTATTCTTAAACAAAAAATTGGTTCAAAAAACTTGATTCAGTTTATTTTTGAATTAAAAGTTGGTTCAAAGAACCTAATTTGGGTTACTTTTAAACCAAAAGTTGATTACTTTTGAACTGAAAATTGGATTATAAATCCCTGATTTGAGATATTTTTAAATTGAAAGTTGGTTCAAAGAACCTAATTCAAGTTACTTTTGAATAAAGTTGGTTCAAAACCTGATTTAGTTTACTTTTAAGCAGAAAGTTGGTTCAAAAAAATCTGTTAGTTCAAGAACCCGATTTGGGTTACTTTTGAACCAAAAGTTGGTTCTAAGAGTACTTTTGCCTTATGAAAAAAAGTAAACTTTATTTTTCCATAATTTCTCTATGTATAATTTCATATTTTTTCCATTTAAATTACTAAATAACAACTTCTGTATTTCTTCCATAAATGTAGCATATTTACGGAGTATTTATTAAGTTATTTTAATAAAGTAATAGAATTTAAACAAAAGCGTTACTGAAGTTTATATTGTAATAAAAAGCAAATTTACATTGAATTATGAAAATTAATTGGAAATTTTACTGACATATACATAATAATAAAGGAATTTTCAGCAAGTACAGAAATAATAGGGATAATTCACTAAAAATATAAGAAAATTATTTATAATATTATTGAAATAATGCAGGAATTTTACTGTATCTATATAATTAATACATAGATAAGATCTGGAAAATATTTCTGAATAATAAGCACTTTTTTTTTTTAAAGATCTAATAAAATACTATAAGTTCTTAAAGAACATTAATTGATGATCCGCCAGTCAACTGATGCATGATCATAGTGTAACGTGATGCAAATTACTATATAAATCACTTATAAATGAAATGCCATGATTACCCAAAGGAAAAATATTTTTCTTACTAAGTTAATGAGTCATGTCGACTAATAGAAAGTTGTAGAGCTCATTGAGACCATCTAACGGTGGTTAGATCATCAAAATTGGCCCAGTAGATGCGAAGATATCATCGAAAAACAAATGGGCGACTATATAAAATTTTATGTAAACAAATGTTTGTTTGCATAGAATTTTATATAGTCTCCCAATCGTTTTTCGACGATATCTCCTCATTTACTGGGCCGATTTTGATGATCTAACCACCGTTAGATGCGTCTCGACGAGCTCTACAACTTTCTATTAGTCGACATAACTCATTAACTTAGTAAGAAAAATATTTTTCCTTTGGGTGATCGTGGCATTTCATTTATAAGTGATTTACATAGTATAGCAATTTGCATCACGTTATACTATGGTCATGCATCAGTTGACTGGCAGATCATCAATTAACATTATTTTAATTTTTATTATTCCTTGTCTTCTTGGTAACACTTGCCTTATGTGAAGAAGGTTCTTTAGCTGCCTGTCCTCTTTTTCTTTTTTTATCTAAATAAATACTGATAAAGAAAATAAAATACATTATCCAATATAAGAAGAAAAAATAATACATGTTCTATACAGTATTCTTACCATTATGTTTTTGAACAGAAGAACGAAGAATACTTTTTGATGATGGTGATACGTTATTTGCAGTGATTTTATTACCTTAATCTATGTTTTAGTTTTGAAAAAAACGATTTTTTTTTTAGTACATTAATTATGTGTCCAACTTTGATTGAGACATAAGTTAATCTTATAATAATTTGAAAGGCTTTACACTGATTTTGATATACTTAAAAGTTTTTACCTGCATCGATATTTGTAGTATCATCTTCAATGTTTGTATTATGCAAATGCATAGGAGATCGAGTCTTCCTTTCTAATCTATTTCTTGCAAGGGTTAATGTATCACCTTGACTAGTGATACTTTCCAAATCAGTATATGAAACTTCATCAATTGCAGATGTCAATGTATTAGAATTATGTGGAATCTCATCTGTATTATCTTGACTGTAGACAAGAATAAGCAATATATATATATTTAGCCTTTGACAAAAATTAACAACAAACTCATTTTTTGCTAAATATAATTATATAAGTTGAATGATAGTACTTTTAAAACTGTTACTATTGTCATTCAAAAAATTATTAGTCTCATTTATGATACTTTAATTAAGGGTACTTTCAATATTAACAACATTATTTGTGCTATGCCTTCTAGTAGAAGGTTTGACAATTTTTTTTCGGTAATAGCATATACTTATTTGCCTTGGCTTGAGTAGCTTTTTTTTTTTTTTCTCTTGACCAACTAACATGAATACAAGTAAAATGTAATTGATGTTTATGAGAAGTTATAATAAAAAAACTTAAATATACACTATTAATAGTTTATACATACCATTATTGTAATTGTTACTCAAAGAATTACGTGTATTATTAGTTTCACCTGTATTACATTGATCAATGGTACTTTTAATATTAACAGCATTATTTATGTTACTGTTTTGCCTTCTAATAGAAGGTTTAATATTCTTTTTTTTCTATGGTAGTATATACACATTTGCTTTGGCTTTAGTAACTTTTTCTTGACGAATTAATATGAATACAAGTTAAAATTATTGATGCCTACGTAAAATTATATAAATTTATACGTATACAGTATATATATACTATTAAAAAATTACGTACCACTATGATCATTGTCACCCAAAAAATCGTGTGCATTATCAGTCTCATCTGCATCACTTTGATTAGAGGCACTTTCAATATTAATATTATTTGTATTGTTGCTTTTCTTTTTAATAGAAGGTTTGACATTTCTTTTTTTCAGTGATAGCATATACTCATTTGCCTTGGCTTGAGTAGCTTTTTTTTTTCTTTTGACTGACTAATGTGAATAAAAGTAAAATGTATGAGAAGTTATAATAAAAAACTTATACATACACTATTAATAGTTCATACATACTATTATTGTAATTGTTATCCAAAGAATCGTGTATATTATTAGTCTCATCTGCATCACTTTGATTAGCAGTAGCATTTTCAATATTAATATTATTTGTGTTATTGCTACGCTTTCTAGTGGAAGATTTGGTATTTCTTCTTTTTGGTAGTAGCGTATACCCATTTGCAATGGCTTCGGCATTCTCTTGAACACCTAATGTGAATACAAGTTAAATTAAGTGATGCCTATATGAAGTTATAAAAACTTATATACCAATTGATAATAATTCAATATACCATTATTATCATTGTCACCCAAAGAATCATATGTTTTATTAGTTTCATCTGCATCACTTTGATCAAGGGCACTATCAATAATGTTATTACTATGCTTTCTAATAGAAGGTTCGACATTCTCTCTTTTTAGTGATAGCGTATACCCCCTTGTCTTGACTTTAGTAACTTTTCCTTGACAAATTAAATATGAATACAAGTTGTGCCTATGCGAAGTTAAAAAAAACTTATATACTCACTATTAATAGTTCATACATACTATTATTATCATAGTCACCTAAAGAATCGTATGCATTATCAGTCTGATCTGCATTACTTTGATCAAGGGCACTATCAATATTAACAATATTATTTGTGCTACTGTTATACTTTATAATAGAAGGTTTGATATTTATTTTTTTTGATAGTAGTGTATACCGGTACCCATTTGCAGTATTCTCTTGAACACCTAATGTGAATACATACAAGTTAAATTAATTGATATCTATGTAAAATTATAAAAATTTATATACTCATACTATTTATTAAATAGTTACATACGTACCATTGTTACTATTGTTATCATTGTTATCTAAAGAATTATCAGTTTCATCTGCATCGCTTTGGTCAAAAGTGCTTTCAATATTAACATTATTTGCATTACGCCTTCTAATAGGGGGTTTGACTTTTTTTCGGTGGTAGCGTATACCCATTTGCCTTTGCTTCAGTTACTTTTTTTTTTTTCTCTTGATCAACTAATGTGAATACAAGTTAAAATATAATTGATTCTATGTAAAGTCATAAAAACTTATATACCCATACTAGGACCCCGAACAATATATATAGAGGTTATATTGAAATTTTGGCTAAAAAGGTTACTTTTTTACAAAAATGTTACATTTGAAAAGTGGATATTGGTCAAAAGGTTATATTTAAAAGTGGATAAAAGCTTTTAATGTTATATTATTAAAAGTGGATAAAATTAATAAGTTTTAAATAGGTTGTATTTAAAATTTGGATAAAGAAAAAATTTTTTAAAAAAACCTTTTTTTGAAAAAAATTTTTTTTTAAGAAAAATTTTTTTTTTAAGAAAAATTTTTTTTTGAAAAATTTTTTTTTAAGAAAAATTTTTTTTTTGGAAAAACTTTTTTTTTGAGAACTTTTTTTTTGAAAAAAATTTTTTTTAAGAAAAATTTTTTTTTAAGAAAAATTTTTTTCTTAAAAAATTTTTTTTTAAGAAAAATTTTTTTTTAAAAAAAATTTTTTTGAAAAAAAATTTTTTTTGAAAAAATTTTTTAAAAAAAAGTATTGTTATATTTAATATTTGGTTAAAATTTATTAAATATTAAAGCTTATATGTAAAATATGGTTAATTAGCTCTAATAAAAAGTGGATAAAAATTTTAAAAAGTTTATATTAAAGCTAATGTAACCTCTATATGTATTGTTCGGGGTCCTCCCATACTATTACAATATGAGGTAAGCCACTCATGAAAAATAAAGTCAGCTTCAAAGACGAGAAATATTAAATTTGCTTCATTAAACTATTATAGATATAAAGTTTAACTTTTTTATTTTTTTATCTTTAGAAATGTTTAAAAAAAATATAGCTTTACCTCTTTTATAATTTCTTTGGCCTTCTCTTTTGGTTGGCGAGATAAAGATACATCACGCAAGAATCGAGAAGTTGCACAATTTCGCAAGTCATTCTAATAATAAAATAATAGAATAAATATAATAAAATACCATAGCAATAATAACAATTATATAACTTACTCTGAAATTTAGATATTGTTTTTTATCAAGTTTTAAAAATTCATGCTACTGCACATCCTTTTTAGCTTTTTTTTGAGTTTCCATATAGTTCTCATATTCATTAAACGTAATCGGGTTCATTACTGACCCTTTTGGAAACTAAAAAACTTATTCATTATTCAATTATCAAATAAAACTTTGTAGTAAAAAAAAAATTTACTTGTTCATTGATCATGTCATGCACTGCACTACGTGCATCTAAAAGTGGTTCTATAAAAGAGAGATCGATGGCAATTAGTACAGAATATAGTCGACGACATTGCTTAGGGTTTAGTGCATTTAGTAAAAATGGAACTGTGTCAAATAGTTCTAGAAAAACTGACAACGCTGTTCAGAACTAAGTGTATGAATATTAATTGAAGTTTTATTGTGTAGCATTTTTAATATTAATTTTATATTTGCAAAAGCAATTAAAGAGTAAGAACAAAGGTAAATTTATTTATTTCTTGATCAATTACATCTCAATTTTAAATATTATTACATAACTAATGATATTTTTGTAATCAAAAGTATAACGAATTCAAATAAATATACTTATAAAGTATAAAAGTAAAGTTTTTTTTTGTTGCTTTTTTCTTTTTATTTTTTTATTTTTTTTAAATATGATTATTTTTTATAATCAGTATAAGATAAGTGAAGAAGTTCTTTGTACATGTGTTTAGTGCCTACGAGAATCAGATAGTCAGGGCAAATTAGGTTCAAGGCACTTAGTAAAACAAAAAAATACTTGGCCTAATTTAGCAAATATTCCAGTTCAATAACGAAAGCTAGTCACTTCTAATTCTCAAATTTTATCATTAGCTATTCCAGTAATAGCATTATATACTAACCAAGGAGAATTGAATAATGAACATAATCGAATATTAGAAAGCGAAAAAGAATTTGAAGAGTATAATAGAGCATAACGATGAATATAATGAGAACAATAATTATGAATGTAACAATACATATAGTGAGTACGATGAAGAAGAGAATAACAAGAGATATAATAAGGAGGAGTACAATGAGAATGCAATGAGAATGATAATAGAGGATACACCATGGACGATATTAAGTAGAGATTGAAATCAAACATGGTATGACCGATTGCTTGGTCAAATCGGTCATGATCAATCACGAATTTTTTTGTTCGATCATGATCGATCAAACTCAATGATCGATCATAGCCATTTGATCGATTATAATCGATCAAAAGCTATGATCGATCATAAAGTTTAATCAATTACAATTAGAGATTCGACTTGATATGTTCGATTTCAAAAGTTAGTTCGATCAATTATAATTTTTTGATCAATTACTAAATTGGGTATTAGAGAGAATTATATTGGTTTTAAATTAATTAACTCTTTAATTTCGTCAAGCACAGCCTCCATAATAATTGATGCTTTATGATCAGTAAAAATCTTTTTCTGTTTATTGCTCACCTATGATGCAGGGTAAGTTTGGGATATTGATGAAAGGGGTGATATTTTTAAGGCCGTTCAAAGTTAATTAGTTGTTTAACGTTAAAATTTTTAGTGCAGAGCCGTGAAGGATAATTTAAACAAACATAATAAATAAACACAACTCAAGATTAATATTTACCGCAAATAAAGATTGAATTTTATTGATAAATTTAATACTATTAAAATTTTTATGTAAATTTCTGTTTGTAACCAATAGCATATTAAAAAACTATGAAGTTTTAATATTATATATAAATTTATATTATACATTAAATTAAACTTCGTGCTAGTCAAAATAATTAAATACAACTAATTTCTAACTTTATCTATATATACTTTTTGCTCTAAACCTTACCCTAACATACGTTTTTGCCTTAACCCTAACAGGACCCCAAACAATACATATAGAGGTTACATTAGCTTTAATATAAACTTTTTAAAAGTTTTATCCACTTTTTATCAAAGCTAATTAACCATATTTTATATATAAGCTTTAATATTTAATAAAATTTAACCAATTATTAAATATAACAATACTTTTTTTTAATAAAAATTTTTCTCAAAAAAAAATTTTTCAAAAAAAAATTTTTTTTAAAAAAAATTTTTCTCAAAAAAAAAATTTTTCTTAAAAAAAAATTTTTCCAAAAAAAAATTTTTCTTAAAAAAAAAATTTTTTCAAAAAAAAATTTTTTCTAAAAAAAAATTTTTTTTAAAAAAAGATTTTTTTTTAAATTTTTTTTTTATCCAAATTTTAAATATAGCCTATTTAAAACTTATTAATTTTATCCACTTTTAATAATATAATATTAAAAGCTTTTATCCATTTTTAAATGTAACCTTTTGACTAATATCCACTTTTCAAATATAACATTTTTGTAAAAAAGTAATCTTTTTAGCCAAAATTTCAATGTAACCCCTATATATATTGTTCAGGGTCCTACCCTAACATACATTCTCATCCTAACCCTTATTCTAAACAAAATCTATTCAAAACACAAATAATTCCAACTCAATTATAGTATATCCATTGGACATAAATATATTATTTACAGGGATGGCATGTCACTATGTATTGGTTTCAGTTTTTTTTTGAACATATGTCCAATTTCAATCAGCAAATGTCCAAAAAAATTGAAACCAATTGGACATAATGATATGATTATTTACCATTATATACCATTACATAAAGTATTTTATTTGCATTAATAAATATATCCATTAACCGATGAAATTCGTTCTACTCGCATTTACTATTTCATTCGGTTCATAAGAACAAAGATCATTTAGCAATCGAGGAACTACAGTAGAATCAGTAAATCAAGTTCACAAACCAAGAGCATAAACACTTATTTACCATTAAAGTCACTCAAATTATTTCATCCACATTAATCAGCATACAGACCATTAATCAATAGAATTTGCGTTATTCACATTATAGTCCATGAGTATAAAACCTGTTTAGGTCTGTAGTAATCAATAGAATTAGAATCAGAAAATCAAGTTAACAAACCAAAAATATAAATACTTATTTACCATTAATCAACGTAAAGATATTAATCAGTGAATTCGTTTTATTTGCATTAATCATTCCACTCAATCTCAGTTCAGTCCATGAATATAAAGATTGTTTAGTAATCAGTGGAATTAGAATTAGCAAATAAAGTTCACAAAACCAAGAACATAAAGACTCAATTACCGTTACATACCATTAAATAAGCCTTTCAAATTGTTTCATTCGCATTAATCATTTCATTCAGTCCATGAGTATAAAGACTATTAATGATTGGAATTAGAACCGATAGAATTAAGGTCAGCAAATCGAGTTTACAAGTTAAGAATATGTATTTATTCCATTAGAATTATTCATGTTTGCTAATTTTTGGATACCTTCTTTTTATCCTCTTCAACACCAATACTGCATTCTTAACATAAACCAAATCCATATGTCTGATATTTATCTGATCGTTTATAATTGCAATTTTTCGCCCAAAAAACTTTCTTTGAAATGAATTATATTGTATCTATCTACTTATTTATTATCTTCTTCACTTAAAGAATTGCTATCTATTCAATACTGGGGAAAATCATTAATAATTCCAGCATTGGAGCAATATTCCTTAAATTTTTTTATGGTTCAACTAAAGCAGAGACGATTAGCCAAACAGCCAGGCTGGTTACGATTTTATCAATTTTGCGCTAATGTTTGAATGTTGTTATGTATAACATGCAACATTGGTCAAAAAAACATTAATCGTTTTATATCCCCTTAATAAGTACTTCCCTTGATTTGTACCGTATTGTTATAGTATTGGTTAACAACGAGTATATAGTACAATGTAGATTATAACATAGATCATTTTAACCAAAAAAAATTAGTTACATTTTATAATAAAAATGATTGGCATGGTCTCCACCCTTAAGCCATCCGATCAGTGATTTATTTCATTTATATATGATATGATCAGTCATAAACAGATATTTCACAGATCAGTATAGATGAGCAGATCCGTATAGTATAGGCTGGATTTTTAAATCTATACTATACTAATCTGGTGTAATATATATTAGAGTTAGAATTAGGAATTATAGCTGATTGGTATAGGGTTAAGATTAGGAATTATAGCTGATCAGTATAGGGTTAGGGTTAGGAATTATAGCTGATCAGTATAGTATAGATCTTAAATTTGGCCTATACTATATCATCTATACTGCTATAATCTTGTTATAAACTATGACCGATCTAACAATTTGACCGATTAAGCATATTGACCAATCAAAATCCATGATCAGTTATGATCGATCAAACGATTTTGATCGATTAATTGATGATCCGCCAGTCAACAGATGCAAATTACTATGTAAATCACTTATAGACGAAATGCCACGATCACCCAAGAAAAAATATTTTTTTACTAAGTTAATAAGTTATGTCGACTAATTAAAAGTTTGTAGAGCTCATAGAGACGCATCTAACGGTGGTTAGATCATCAAAATCGGCCCAATAGATGTGGAGATATCGTCGAAAAACGATTGAACAACTATGTAAATTCTATGTAAACAAACATTTGTTTATATAAAATTTTACATAGTTGCCCAAACGTTTTTTGATAATAACTCAGCATCTACTAGGCCAATTTTGATGATCTTACCACCTTTAGATTCGTCATAATGAGTTCTACAACTTTCAATTAATCGGCATAATTCATTAACTTAGTAAAAAAAATATTTTTCCTTGGGTGATCGTGGCATTTCTACCTATAATATAGATTATTATAGCAGAAATGCCACGATCACCCAAGGAAAAATATTTTTTTACTAAGTTAATGAATTATGCCGATTAATTAAAAGTTGTAGAGCTCATTATGACGAATCTAAAAGTGGTAAGATCATCAAAATTGGCTCAGTAGATGCTGAGTTATCATCAAAAAACGTTTGGGTGACTATGTAAAATTTTATGTAAACAAATGTTTGTTTACATAGAATTTTACATAGTTGTCCAATCGTTTTTCGACGATATCTCCGCATCTACTGGGCCTATTTTTGATGATCTAAGCACTGTTAGATGCGTCTCTACGAGCTCTACAACTTTTAATTAGTCGACATAACTCATTAACTTAGTAAAAAAATATTTTTCCTTGGGTGATCGTGGCATTTCATCTATAAGTGATTTACATAGTAATTTGCATCATGTTACACTATGATCATGCATCTGTTGACTAGCGGATCATCAATTAAACAATTTTGACCGATCAACAATTATAGATCGATTTATTTTGCACATGTTCGATCAATGACCGATCACAAAAAATTTGACCGATTCCAACCTCTAATATTGAAGGATACAATGACGATTATGAAGAATATAAAAAAAAGTATAGTGAAGAAAGCGATAAAGAGTTTAATAAAAATTTAGATTTTGGTAAGCCTAGTACAAAAACATAATTCTTTAACATTGTCATATTAATATTAAAGATTATTTCAGAAAATTTATTTAAAGGCTTGCAACTTTTTCGAATTAAAAACAAATATAACATCTCAGATGCAGCGTTTAATAAAATTTTTGAAGTTTTAGAAGTTTCTGAAATCACACTTTACAAATTACAAAAGCTTCTTAGAAATCTTGTACCTTTTAAACCAATACTTGTAGACTGTTGTGTTAATTCATGTATAGCATTTACAAATAATCTTATTAATGTGAATTAATGTTCAAAATGTAATGAGCCTCGCTATAAGTTTGGCAAAACACCAGGTGCACCTAGAAAAAGTGCTGTTTATTAGTCACTTATAAGTTCACTTCAGATGCAAAATAAAGACAAAAATCGAGCTGAAACTTTTTGTTACCAGCATACTTATACTTCAACCGATAAATATATAACTGGCGATCAAATAGCTAATGTTTTTGATAGCCTTCAATATAAATCTTTAGTTTTTAAAACAAGATCTCATCTTAACATTTAAAAAAAAAAATCTTTAGTTTCTTCAGGACTTTTTCAGATTATCAAGATATTGCTCTAATAGTATCTACCGACAGATATCAAATCTTCTACCAAAAGCGTAATGATTGTTGGGTTGTTTTTTTTATAAATGCAAACATACCACCTGATATACGTGTTCAATATGAAAACCTGATGATTTCTGTGCTTACCCCAGGGCCAAGAGCACCAAAAAACTTTAATACTTTTTTACAACATCTGATTTATGAATTAAAACAACTACAAGTTATTATTAGTTCTTATTTTATATAAACTGTTATTAATAGAAATAAGACCTTGTTAAAAGAAATTTGTTATATTTCTGTTAATAGCAGTTGTTATAATATATTTATCAAATTTTTATAATAAATTCAAAAAGTATTCAGTGTATTGATAGTGCATCAGAAGAAACATTTATTCTCTATGCTTATATTTTAAGTTGGTCAGATGACATTCTAGCACTTGCTAAAATCATGTGCACGACTGGATATAATTCCTATAAAGCTTGTTAGTTTTGTTCTATTTGTGGAGTATATTGCAATGAAAATTGGCATGTTTATTTTCCATTTAAACCTCCAAATAATATGTTAGGATACCGTTATGATCCCCAAAATCTTCCTTTATGAACACATAAAAGTTATTTGTTAGATATTGCTACTATAAAATATTTAAATGCATCATCATGCAAATATAAAATTCAAGAAAGAGGCAAGTTATTTATTTTAGTATCTTGTAATATTTTAAGGTATATAATATTTTATTTCTTTTTAGGTGTAAATGACTGAAGTATCTTATTTGAGCTTAAGTCAATTAGATTTCCTGATTTGTTTCCTGTTAACTTAATATATGGATTATTTGAGAATATTGCTTTAACATTGGTCAGGATCTTTTTTTAGAAATAGTCAATTTTCAAATTCTGAATATGTTATTCCTAATAATGCATGGGCTGAAATTGGGAAAACAATAGAAAAAAACAAAAAAAATATGTCTTTAAGTTTCGGTTGTTTACCTATTAATATTCAACGGCATTCAGTAGCATTCAAAGCCGAACATTGGTTAAATTGGATAACACTATTCAATTCCATTATTGCAGGACAATCTTCCAGAACGATATGCTTAAAATAATAAATGTTTTGTATTTTAAAGGTTATTAATTAATATACTGTATTTAATTAGGCATTTAAATGATTGGACGAAATTCATGCATGCAGTAAAACTCTGTCTTAAATATAAGATTTATAAGGCTGAGTTAATAGAAATTAACAACTTATTTTGCGAATTTGTTATACACTATGAAATGTATGCTTATATAATCAATTAAGGGAGCTTCCAGAAATCAGCTGATTTCTGGGTGGGTAGGTAGGTCAGCTGAAGTATCAGGTGTAATTCCGGCCAAAATTTCATAATTCCGGCCAAAGTTGCAAAATTATTTTTGACCAAAATTATAGATTTATTAATAATATTTAATAATTAATAACTTTTGATCTACTG
>QKWP01000558.1:254131-276832 GCA_003550325.1 Gigaspora rosea
GTAGATATATCTTTAAATAAAGTTGATAACGTTAAATAATATTATAATACAAATTAAAACATTTAATAATAACTTACTGAATAATGATATCAAATTGCTGAATAGAGATTAATTGGTTTAATATAATTTTTATCTTTGTTAATTCTTGCTAGCTCACTACGAAAGTATAGAGATCGATATCTTAAAATAGAATGCGTTTTAAATATCTTGATATCTGGAGATTTTTCGACATTAATAATTACATTAAAATCTTTTAAAAATTACATTTGTGTATCAAAATTTTGAAATCGGAAATGGATGTTTAAAGACTCCCATTTAACGAAATAAATAACTTTTTAACGACAAGTATTATTATAAGAAAATGAAAGTTAATACTGTGCATTGCTCATTTGAAAATGAATAAGTCATCTATATCCTAAAAAAAAATCAATAGTGTTTTAACCCTTATCCCGATTTAAAGTAACATTTTCGAAAAATTTTTAAAATAAATTCTTATGCGAAGAGTTTGTTAAAAGTATTATAAACGAAATAAAATACTCTGATAATAAAGTTCTAATAAAAAAGTTTTTTACTTATAAAATCGGCTAGCCGATTTTAGAAAAAATCGACCGACCGGGTCGAAAAATCGGCTTAGCCGATTTTTTTAATTTCGGCCAGGATCACTAGCAGAGATATTTTGATCAAAGTTATAGAGAATTTCAAAACATATATCACATGACAGATACGTTTAAATTTTTGACAAACCTTTGATCAAGGATATCTCTACAACCACTTGATCAAATTTGATGAAAATTTTTTTATTTAAATTTTATGAATCCATAGAATAAGAAAAAAATTTTCATCAAATTTGATCAGGTAGTTACAGAGATATTCTTGATCAAAGTTTTGTCAACAAATTTAAACGTATCTGTTATATAATACGCGTTTTGAAATTCTCTAAAACTTTGATCAAAGATATCTCTGCAACTACCTGATCAAATTCGATAAAAATTTTTTTATTTAAATTCTATGGATCCATAAAATTCAAATAAAAAAATTTTCATTGAATTTGATTAGGTGGTTGCTATAATACCTTCGCTCAAAGTTTTAGAAAATTTTGGCACAGCTTGTTTTTGATAGAAGTTTTGATTTTTCCTAAAACTTGAGTGAAGGTATCTTCAAAAGCAAATTTATATATTTTATATATTCAAAAGTGGGTTTTAACAGCTATTACAGTTTTAAAAAATTTGCTTATATTTTTTTTACCCGATACTAGATGTTATAATTAAGTTTTTAGCAAATTACTATAAAATTTATATGTAATAATCCAACTTTTAGCAAATTTATTTGATTTTAGGGATAGCAAAAACTTCTAAATTTATGCAGATCAGTTATGACCTATATGAGAGATGCCCGAGGTCCTATTCAACTACCAAAATGATCCTCTCAACGAGAGGATTCTAG
Source organism: Gigaspora rosea (assembly GCA_003550325.1). Taxonomy (NCBI): domain Eukaryota; kingdom Fungi; phylum Glomeromycota; class Glomeromycetes; order Diversisporales; family Gigasporaceae; genus Gigaspora; species Gigaspora rosea. The sequence goes on from QKWP01000558.1 coordinate 255,575, forward strand.
CGAGGCCAAAATTGTTAAAATCCAATCACAGAATCCTGTGATCGGAATAGATTTGTGTTACTATAAAAGTTCTATAATTTATTAAATAATTATAACCCATTTATAGTAACACAAATTTATTTCAATCTTAGGATCCTGTGATTAGATTTTAACGATTTTGGGCTTGTTAAAATTCTTTCATTGAGAGGATTCTAACAAGCCCAAAATTGTTAAAATCCAATCACAGGAACCTAAAATCAAAATAAATTTGTGTTACTATAAATAGGGTTATAATTATTTAATAAATTATATAGAACTTTTATAGTAACACAATCTATTCCGTTCACAGGATCTTGTAATTGGATTTTAACAATTTTGGCTTGCTAGAATCCTCTCATTGAGAGAATCATTTTGGTAGTTTAAATTATCAAATTTGGTTCAGTAGATCAAAAGTTATTTACTATTAAATGTTATATTTAACTTTTAATAATCGTAAAATCTGATTGGCTAATTGGATATCAGGTGTGGGTGAGTGGGAGTAGGCTCATAGTAAACAAAAATTAGCAGATTTCTGGAAGCTCCCTAGGTATATAATCTATTTTCTTTATTTAATAAAAATTTATTGAACTTTACTATTATATAAAGATTACTTTCAGAGTGATTCTAAATGACTTCCAGCTGCACTTATTTCTAATCATTACTTATTACATATTGCTACTTCAATTCACAATACCAGACCTGCATGGGCGACTTGGCAGTACCCAATAGAAAGATTGTATGGAATGTTATTGCCACTAGTTCGTTCCTGGCAGCATCCATATATTAATCTTCAGAACCAAATTACAATGTGGAATCAGTTTTCGCTCCTTTATATAAATCTGTAATAAATAAAAAGCTTTTTAAAAGTTTAAAGAAGTCATCAAATCACTCTGAAAACTACATTTTTACTATTAAAGGCATTGAAGAAAAACTATTTTCATTATCTTTTAGTTATTGCATGAACAAGACTAAAACAAAGCGCCTTAAAATTTATTATGCAACTGTATTAAATAAGACCATAAGTCAGTTGAATGTAAGTTTTTTATTTTTATTCTTTGTAAAGTAAATTTATACTTTTCTAACAGATTTATTTGTTTTAAGTTGGTTACAAATACTGTTTGAAAGTATGGAAACTTCAAACAAGACAAGGCATAATAATAAAATCAAGACTATCAAATCGTAAAGGTAATGTAGCATGTATAAATTACTGTATTGCTGTATGTATATCGATATTATTTAATCTAAAAAATTTTTTTTATATTTGGTTTATACATCATTGATAAATTTATTAACCTTTTTAGGCTAAGCTTCTAGTTGATCATAATGCGTATTATAAAAATGCACCTATTAATTTAGAAATACAGGAGTTTTTTGGCAACTTATATTATTTTTTTTTACACCAATATGATAACAAGAAGCCCAAGAATGACAACAATACACCAATTTCCAACAGCAGTAGGTTCGAAACCCTCAACTTTCTAAGCACGAGCTATTAAAGTTTCATGATTTGGGCTCATCTGAAGTTATTAATGTTAGTACGATAGACAGAAATATTGTAATGAAATATATATTATTGATAAAGAAAATCAAGTCAAGTTTTGTTAATTTGAATTTTTACTACAAAAAAATAATACTTATATTTCCGATATATATCCAGATTATTTACAGATTATTTACAAATTATTTACTTGTTTAGTTTTATGTTTAAAGTTTGTATTTTAATAATCAAATTTAATTTTTATATTGTTTATAAGTATTTCAATATTTCATTTTAATTCCATATTTAAATATAAAAAAAATTTCACTATTGATAACCAATAACAATATTATGAAAAAACCCCAGATGTAATATTATCTTGTTGCTATTTTTTACAAATTTTACGAAGCTGTAGTCATAATAATGGAAATTTAACAAATATATTTTGAAATGCAGTTTTTATAGGATTGTACCAAAGATTGGTTCAAAAAACCCAATTTGATTACTTTTGAACCAAAATTTGGTTTAAAGAAACCGATTTGGTCACTTTTGTACCAAAGGTTGGCTTAAAGAACCCGATTTGATCACTTTTAAACCAAAAGTTGGTTCAAAAAACCTGATTTGATTACTTTTGAACCAAAATTTGTTCAAAAAACCCGATTTGGTCACTTTTGAACCAAAAGTTGGTTCAAAAAACCTGATTTGGTTAAAGTTGGCACAAAGATCCCAATTTGGTCACTTTTGAACCAAAAGTTGGTTTAAAGAACCCAATTTGGGCACTTTTAAACCAAAAGTAGGTTCAAGAACCCAATATGGTTACTTTTGAACCAAAAGTTGGTTTAAAGAACCTGATTTGGGTTGCGTAAGCTGGTTCAAGAACCTGATTCAGATTACTTTTGAACCAAAGTTGATTTAAAGAACCTGATTCTTTGGTTCATATCATATATATATAGAAAATTAAGAGATCATGGGACCACAAAAGTGAACCCAATTTGGGTTACTTTTGAACCAAAAGTTGGTTCAAATTATTATAAAAACCTAGTAATTTGATTGGTTTATAACGTAAATGTGATCACGTGATTTAGGACGCCAAGCAATAAAAATTGTTAAAGTCACTTGACCTTAACACTAATCACGTCACGTGATCTCTACACTAGTCACAGAAGCAAATCTTACATTTTTGATACTCCTGCACTTACTTTTTTGATACTCTTAAATGTACCCCAAAAATTATATTACTTTTTTGAAACACGGCGATTTTAAAAAAGGCATGTAACTGCCACGATTAAAATCGACTAATGGAATTGCAGGTAAGATTCTAATAAAAGGCTTAAAGTTTTTTTTAATCAGAACTAATTTTTTTATTATATCATTATTATTTGAATTTTTAATAAGAGTTGCAAAGATGAAAATTACCATTTCAATAGTAGTAAACACATCAAAATTGGTTTAGTGTATTACAAGATATAAGTAAAAAAATTTTCGCAAATTTTTAAGTTTTTAAAAAAACTAAAAATTCGCAAAAATTTTTTTACTCATATCTTGTGATACACTAAGCCAATTTTGATGTTTTTACTACTATCGGAATGGTAATTTTTATCTCTGCAACTTTTATTAGAAATTCAAATAATAATGATATAATAAAAAATAGTTCCAATTAAAAAAAAACTTTAAGCCTTTTATTAGAATGTTACCTGCAATTCCATTGGTCGATTTTAATTGTAGCAGCCACATGACTTTTTTAAAATTGCCATTTTTACAAAAGTAATATAATTTTTGAGGGTACGTTTAGAAGTATCAAAAAAGTAAGTGCAGGAGTGTCAAAAACGTAAGATTTGCTTTTTTGAAACACAGCGATTTTAAAAAGTCACGTGACTGCCGTGATTAAAATCGACCAATGGAATTGCAGATAAAATTCTAATAAAAGGCTTAAAGTTTTTTAATTAGAACTAATTTTTTTATTATATCATTATTATTTGAATTTCTAATAAAAGAGATGAAAATTACCATTCTAATAATAGTAAAAACATCAAAATTGGCTTAGTGTATCACAAGATATGAGTAAAAAATTTTTGTGAATTTTTAGTTTTTTAAAAAACTTAAAAATTCGCGTAAATTTTTTACTCATATCTTGTGATACACTAAACCAATTTTGATGTGTTTACTACTATTGAAATAGTAATTTTTATCTTTGCAACTCTTATTAGAAATTCAAATAATAATGACATAATAAAAAAATTAGTTCTGATTAAAAAAAACTTTAAGCCTTTTATTAGAATTTTACCTGCAATTTCATTGGATGATTTTAATCGCAGCAGTCACATGACTTTTTAAAACCGCCTGGTCTCAAAAAAGTAATATAATTTTTGGAGTACATTTAGGAGTATCAAAAAAGTAAGTACAGGGGTATCAAAAATGTAAGATTTGCCTCAAAAAAGTAATATAATTTTTGGAGTACATTTAGGAGTATCAAAAAAATAAGTGCAGAAGTATCAAAAACGTAAGATTTGCGTTACAGGTCCGCAAAAATGAAACCGATTCAGGACACTTTTGAACCAAAAGTTGGTTCAACTTATTATAAAAACCTAATAATTTGATTGGGTTATGACTAGGGTGTCCAGGATTATGCGAAAGCATAATATGTGTATAATTTACCAAATTTTTGCATCGCATATGCTTCGCATAATTCGACAAAAAAAAGCACTCAGATCACGTGTTTGAAATATAATTGGTTGTTGGGAGATGTTAACTTTATTTGGGGGTTGTCTAAAGCCATGTACCTACGTGACATTTTCGTGTAAATCAACTAAACAAAGTCGTGAGATTTTGTTTACACGGATTAGCCCGAAGAAGTCAAAAAAACAAAAAACACAAGAACATAAAAACAGCATTTTAAACCTATCTTGGGCCATTAATAAAAAAAATGTCAAGAAGGTAATTTTACTTATATTGGTTCTAATCCTAACCCCGATCCTAATGCTAAACAAACTTTAATACGTATTTTATCTAAAATTTCAAAAATCATGTGGGTACAATAGCTGTAGCCATTCCTTTATTTGACAATATTTGGCAATAGTTATGGTAATTTGTAATTTGGTGGGTAGCAGAAAGTAAATCCAAAAAGTTCTAATCTAGAAAATGAATGAACCTAAACCTAAATTATGAGCATAGTTGAGGTAGAAATTTTTAGCAAGTATTCAAAAAATTTCAAAGAATAAAACTAATTACATATAGCGTACAACAAAAAAAATCGCATAATTGATCGCATAATTTTAAATTTATATTGCATCCATCGCTCATCGCATCGCATAATCCTGGACACCCTAGTTATGACGTATGTGGTCACGTGATCCAGAATGTTGTGTAATGTGAGCACAATAAAATTGCAAAGTCACATGATCTCCATACTAGTCATGTGACCACAAGTGATATTTGTGTTAGGGTGTTCAGGATTATGCGATGTGATGAGGTAAATTATGCGATTTGACCGAGGTCATGAATGTGAAATAAATTTAAAATTATGCGAAATATTTAAATAGATTATGCGATCTTTATAGTGTTATGCTACATATACTATTTTCGTAATTATTCAGATATTGACAAAAAAAATTAACTCAACCTTGCTCGTATTTTCAGTTCATTCATTTTCTACATCGGAACTTTCAGAATTCTTTCCTGCATTAGCTATCATATCATATTTCAAAAAATCGTATCTACCAATAATATTTGAGGCACGTGCTCTGAATGCTTTTGCTTAATTCTGCGAAGCAGAATGGTCAATTATGCGCATAGCATAGGATCGCATAATCCTGGACACCTAATTTGTGTATATATGTAGCCAATAGAATTGGTTATTACACAAGTATAATAGCCCCTATTTCATTTTGATCTATTATTACTGAAGGTGCTGAATATGCACTATATGTCAACAATTCGGCTAAGAACAGTATCACGTGATACCGGCACTCGTGATTAGGGTGTCCAGGATTATGCGATGTGTTAGGGTAAATTATGCAATGCGATGCGATCAAGGTCAATTTTAAGTTCATTGATTTTCTACGTCGTTGGCCGGGCGATTTTTGACACACCTATCTGCCAATCACAATCCACCCACATGATCATTATGCCTTTTTGTTCAATTATGCGAAGCATATGCGATGCGAAAAAATGGTTAATTATGTGCATAATTTTGCATCGCATAATCCTGGACACCCTACTCGTGATCGACGGAATTGGCAGTAGGGATACCGCGGATCTGCGATAGCATAATATGCGCATAATTCAGATTTTACCGCAGAGGCATATGTGACAGCTACATTCGCATATCAAGATGAATTTTGCATAATTAATAAAGCATAATCTGCGCATAAAATGGCCGAAATTAAAGACCAAGTAATATCGGGTTTATCAAATTTCCCCACCAGTTCCTATTGGACGTGTACGAAACATAAATTTCATAAATTATCAGATTTGAAATTTCAAATAAGGTAGAATATTAAGTAATAAAACATATCATTAAACTAGTATAAAATTTAATAAGAAACATATATTAGGACACAAAGTTAATTTTTCGTTTTGCATAACATGGTGTTCCAAAATTTCGGTTGGCTGGTCGGATTTGTTTTTTTTTTAATTATGTTCATACACAGAAAATTTTAGATTTTTTTTTCGGTTCTATCAGGTAATTCCAGAATTAAGGTCACCATCAGGTGACACCAGAGAAAAAATTAAATAGCAAAAATGAAATAATTGGCATGATTGAAATTTAAAAAAAAAGGTCGGCGGGTTATGCAATACGAAAAATTAACTTTGCGTGGCTTTATACTAAAATTTTGCAGGGAATTGTTTTGTTTGGCGCAAAAGACAGTTTTGTAAACATGACTCTTTTTGTAATTTTATATTACACAGATTTTGTGGTTTTATTGGTAAGTTACTGATGGGGGTTCAGTACTTACAATAACGATAACAATAAAAATTTATAATGATAAATTTCACATATTTCTATCTGATTCGCATAATCTGTAGCATAATTTTAAAAAATTTATCGCATAATTCGTATAATTCGAAGGCAGAATTTGGGGTTTGTCGTAGCAGAAAATTAGGATCCCTAATTGGCAGAGCTACCAAACGTGACTTGCCACAAGGTTACATGGCAGTGGCAATCACCAATCAGAGTGCCGGCACGTGGCCACAGGCCGCATATGGCTCAAGCTATCGCACGAACAAGCCACCCAAAAATAGGTCATAAATACCAAGACCCCAAAAGCCTACAAACTCTGTCTTGAAAAAATCCAAAGGTTTTGTATTTCGCCCCACCCAAACCCTCACAAACTAGAAGCATTACATCAGAACAAGCACCTCCTGATTCTGTTAGTTCGATCGGCCAGCTTGCTGCGGCAGGTGTGAAACCACCGGCTGGACAACTAAGCTCAACTAACAACTACCTGGTCCGTGACCGCGATTCCCAGCGCAATTACCATTGCTAACCCTTCTGGAAATCAAAGTTTCGGTTCCTATTATCATCTTCTACACATGTATTCTCCATTTTATAATAAAATTATTCCTGGCTCTTATCACAGCCAGTTTAAACCCAAAACCGAAATGCATGCCAATTTTTTGTTTAAAGGCCAAATCAATGGAAATATAATTTTTATTAAAAAATTTAACATGCCACGAGAAAGGCTTACAAAGAAAATAAGCAAACTCTTAAGATTTGATAATTCGATTCACAAAAATTTGAACAAATAATGTTGAAATTTCTTAAAGAGCAACAAAAATTTCTTGACAGACAATTAAAGAATAAAAAGAATAAAAAGATCACCTTTGACAACCATAAACAAGGCATTAGTGAAATCGATATAATCGAAAAACAATTTAAACTTTCCATAAATCAAATCCTCAAATTAGAAAAAAAATGAAAAATTTTAAGAAATGACTGATTAGTTAGAAAAAAAAGTCGCGTCTTTATAAAAAGCTGTAGATTATTGGAAGGATGACAGTAAATTTTGTAAAGAATTTTACAAAGGAGTTATAACAAGTCTTCAATTCAAGAACTAGCAATTAAGAACAATTAGAACATGAAAATTTAAAAGTTTTTTATGATTCATTTGTACAAATTTACAAAATATTAAAGGTGAATCCAGACGAACAGGACGAACGTATGTAAAATCTTTATTTATCATTTATAATACATAACAATAATATTTTTATGTTAATTTCTTTAAAGGATCAAAAAAAATTATCCAAATTTTTGATTATCGTGGTTTTGGTTGATATTGTTGATCGTGAAGATTGCTAATTAATTTTCAATCATTTTATATATCTTATATGTAGTAGATAGTATTATTAAATATTTTTTCTTTTTTATTGTTATCAAATTTTATATATTATAATAAAAAAAATTCAATTAAATTGCTTTTTTAAAAAAAAATTTAAATTTTTTGTTGCAAACCCAAAAAAGAAAAGTGAAAATAAACTAAGTTCATGAAATTAAGGTTAGAACGTTAAGGTTAGAGGCAATTTAGAAATAAATAATCACCTCCTATACCTAACCCTAACCCTAACCCTAACCAACATCCCGAAAAGTTTGCAATAATTATTACGTCGGAGTCGCCGTAGGATTGAATAGCCGGTGGTGTCCCATCTGCCGTAACAAGCTGGCTGTGAGTCGAAAAATGGGTGAGAAAATCAAAAATAAAGGATGTGGATAGTGAAATGGTAGAATCGCATAGTCATTCGCAGGTGGGTGGGTCGAGACATAAAATTTCATTCTCGTAATTTTTTAACTAGTCCCTAAAGTTGAGTTTAAACTCTCGTTTTCTTGTATTTTCGCTTTTTTTTTTGTTTTTCTTCGCTTCGTTCATGTGTCTGGGACAATCACATTTTCTTTTGGGTTTCACAAATAAGTCTTATGCTCTTTGGATTATTTAATTTTGTTTTACTTTGAGATGTTTACCTCGAATGGCATTTTACGAAATTTGATACCATTAGGGACGGGTAAGATACAAATATTCTTTGCTATTATTTCACTTCTTAGAATTTAACCCTGATTCCTTTTGCAGGAAAGCAACTTCAACTTCTTTCAGCAGTTCCGAAACAGAAGGCACAACAAGCAGAAGGTGAGCCATGGTTGATTTTTTGCTTTCGGTCGAATTTTTTCTTCGAATTACTGTAATAAATTTTCGGGTCCAAGTACCAAGTGGTTACTGAATATCTGCTCTCGTGTCCGTACTAGAGGTTAGACCCGGATGCAAGATTGTCACCCGGGTCACCTGTGTGATTTGAAATCAGGTGACCCAGGTGAAAACGGGTTGTATATAAGGGTCCTATTCTTCGAACTGTGAATTATTGGGTGAACAGATCACAAGATCAAAGTGTAATTAATATGCATGCCAGTAATGATTACCGTGCGTGCGAAAAATTGGAGCGCTTGGTCAACTATGCAAACAAAAACTATATGCAGTACCATATAAGAATTAATTTTTAAGATCTTATGATCAGAATAGTAATCAGATAGTGACGAGGGTTATTTATATTTAATTAATAGTACTGTAGTAAAGAATGTCTTGTGGGCTTTCGGATGTCTAGAGCAAATAGCTCTATTTCTCAATTATTTTAGCGTAATCGATTTTTAAAAGCCTTTATGAAGTTACGTTATAAAACCTCATTACTCTTACCGTTATAACCAATCAAATGAATGCTCTTCTATGATCTTAAACCCGATTTTGACCCGGGTTGTAAAATCTTGACCCGGGTGAACCGTTTCGACATGGGTGACCCAGTTTACTACAACTCGGGTCTAAACTCTAGTCCGTACGTTAGCATTTCTTTTATCTGTAATATTTTACTGAATATAATAAATTACAACTTAGAGCGATAATCAAAAGCTTCAATCTTTCATTCTTGTATTTTTTTTTAGATGTATCAGCTCTTTATCAACTCACCCTAAGATACAACCAGATTCGAGATCTGGCAACTGAAGGTAGAACCACTATCACTCCAGATTCGTCACCTACAAGTTCCGTAAAAAAATTCATCTCCTAGCGATTTCGCTCTTGCTCAATCTGCCAATACAGCCGGTATTTGCCTTTATTATTCCATATCAATTTTATTACAAATATTCTTTATATGTAATTATTATATTTCTTTTCTTAGAATAAGTGTTGTCGATTATAGATAAAGTGATCAATTATATTTGCCAAGGCTCTATTTATCCAATGGTAACTATCTGAAAGTAAGGTTTCGGAAATGGATAAATTTATATCATAAATTGACTTTTTTTTTTTATTAACACGTATATTAGACTTTCGGTTAGCCTGTTGTGCCAGTAAATTCTTGCTTCATTGATTTCATATATTCAATTCTTCAAGGATGTCATTTAAAAGATTTTCTTTATGAATATTGTAGTCGAAATGATGCATATGGCAGCGGCGAGATATGATTAGGATCATCTTGGACTTTTTTTCCGAGCCTCTTCACGTCAATCAGACGTCATTATAATCGCTGGCACTTTGACTAATAAGATGGCTTCCACATTGAGAAAATTATAGGGGTCGGTTAAACTCAATATATGATCTACATACTGCATAAATTGAATTCTTGATATCTATTTATAAAAAACCTTCTAACTGCATCAAAAAGGTAACCCTAACCCTAACTAAATTTCACTCCGCTTTAGCTGACCCCCAACTACGGCAGAGGTATTGTTATATGGTGTACTTCAATTTGAGAAGGCCAAGAGTATGTCATTGTGTTATTGATAAATAAAATTCTAAATTATTTTATTACTAAATTAATTTTTTCTACTTTTGCAGACTACTCAATTATAGTACAGAAATTAACTCAATACCCAATTTGAAAATATAATCTATCTATGAGAACTTTAGTAATTCTCTCATAATTTAACGAATATTATTACCTTATAACATTTTAAATGGTTTCTTTAAAAAAAAAAAGATGAGTGTCATATAACTTTGGTGAGCCAATTTAAAAAGAAAGGTGATACGATACCTCTTTTAAGCTTGCAAAAATGTCTTGCTTACTTTTAGTACAGGCTTTGGCAAAGTAGGATCAAATTTTAAATAAGAGTTCGTTTCTTACCTAATTTTGTATATGTTTATGCTTCTTTTTCTCAAATAAATATTGCTTCCACTAAATTATCATTTTGTATTGGATTTCCACATTTGGGGAATCCTTAAAGCGGGAGATCACGTGACATCTTAACATTAGGGCAGGCAAACATCGTCAGAAATAATTAATGCAATTTCCATATCAGATATTGATATAATTCATAATTTAGTATTCATAATTGCATATATAATAAGTGGATCGTTGATATCAACTTGCAGAGTAAATGGTTTGCGTTATTGGTATTGAGCCTGCACTTTGATGGACTAATCTCTTTTCTATTTCTTAAGTGGAAGTTCAGGCAAAAGTTACCAATTAGTAACCAACAGCCGTGATTCGAGGGATGTTGAGAAACCAAATAAGTAAAATATCAACAGGGACCACATCATAGTAACAATACTCAAGGATGATAAATAACCTGGTCATTAGAATGACAGTCATTTAAATCTGGGTCATCTGAAAATAACTCGTGACCAAATGACTCAGGTCAATTGGAAATGACCTGGTCATTTGGGCACGGCCTGAGTCATTTGCAATCGGTGGGTCATTTAAAGTTTGTGTATTATCAGATGCTGTGCCTAGAGACCCGACCCAGTCAGATAATAGTGGCTCGGACGGGTCAGATATTGATCCAAGTCAGGTCATATAGAGGCTTACAAATTTTAATAATTTTGTTATGCATTTAAATAAGCTATTTAATTTGATATATTTTACAACACTTAGTGAATATAAAAGCATTTTATATCTAGGTCTAAAATAAGTTATTCAAGTTATGATGATTACTATTTGGGTCTTTGCTAGGAAAGCCACAGTTAGAGACTATTTAGATTTTGACAATAAAATTTGAAATTGCTAGTATCTATTAATCCAATTTGAATAAACTTTTTTTTATTTTATAAAGCTTAAATAGCTTTATAAAGTAAAAAAAAGTTTATTTAAATTGGATTAATAGATAGCTAGCAATTTCAAATTTTATTGTCAAAATCTAAATAGTCTCTAACTGTGGTTTTCCTAGCATAGACCCCATTTAATTTCACTTACATAGAACTTAGTGGCATAAACATTTATTAACCTAATATCTAAGTTATTTGCAAACATTTATTATAATTATCCCTCTAAGTATTGAAAATAAGGTTCATAAATATTGCCTGTTTAATTCATCATATTTGCATTTTTTTTTGAGTTCCGTAAGTCCTGTGATTATAATACAGTAGTTACTTCGATTTCATTATATTTCATGGAACCCAATAATTATTTACCGTATTTTCCTTATAGATAAATAAATTTCATAAAATATGATGAACATAGGGTGGCTACCTATGTTATATTCGCAGACTCACAGGACTTAAAAATTATAAAGATTGTCGATATTGTCGATCCAAATAAATCAAAATTCAATAATCTAAGTATTTAAAATAATCTATTCAATGAATATTGCTTTTAATTTCAATTGGTAAGTATTCATTAACCTAAACGTTTAAAATAAGCTATTCATAAGATATACTATTTAATCACATTAATGTTGTAAATATAAAGAATTTTTATTCATTTAAGTTAATTCATGACTATTTAATATTTATTTATTTGCATAGTTGGGAGCATAAAAATTATTTGCATTTACATATATCAATACGATTAAATACCCTGGCTAATTATATACAACGCACATATTTAATTAAATAACTGATTAAGAAGTAGTAACCAACTATTAATATAAAATTTTAAATGACCTAATAGGTTATTTCACCTTTTGAAATGACCAACATCTGGTCATTATTCATTTGAGTTATGAGGTCATTTCAGGTCATTTACTATCCCTGAACAATACTGATAAAGTTTCAGCTCTTTAAGATTAATTTTGCAAACTATCCTTTACAATGTCACACATAAATTTGTTTGTCTTCTCATCAAAAATGAGAACTAATTTTATAAATCCGTGATGCTTAATTATCACGAGTGACGGTCATCACAAGATTGAAAGATGTTGAGGACATTGAGAAAGATCACAAATTTTTACCATTGTGTAATTAAATTAGGTTGCACACTCGTTCACCACTGACCACGAACGTTTTTCTAGTTCTTATGACAGTGTTGGGAAATGACTGGTCATTTGTCTTGAAATAACCAAACGACCAAATGAACAAATAATGCCTGGTCATTTAAATATAAAGTCTTTTAGAAGTTACACAAACCAAAATTAGCAAATATAATTGGTTTGCTTTTGGTCTATATAACTTCTAAAAACTCTATACAGCTTAATTTTTACTAACGACTAGTCAAACAAGTTATTTAAAATTGTTTAAATTATTATTTATAAATAATTATTTGATAATAAAAATAGATAATAATTAAGCTGTTTTATATAAAAATTCTAACAAAAAACTCAACAGATTAAATAAAACCTTAACAAAGTCAGCTAGAATTAGTTTAATCTCTGTTAAAATTTATTAGTTATAAATTAGAGATGTAATTTTCAAATTATTATACTTAATATCTTGCACTAATAAGTACGTGTAGTACTGTACAATAAATATTAATACTTATCCGGCAGCTTACTATGATCATACCACCAGAATAATTTATTTTGATGGTGAGTACATCATTATCAAATAACTTCGTTATTTAATGATGACAAAATTTATCACCAACTTTAGGGTAAGGGTTAGCTTTGAGATTGGAAAGGGTTATAGTTTATACTAAAATTTTGCAAAAAATATTTTTTATTAGAACCCAAAGAGTGATTTCATAATCAAAATTTTTAGTTATTGTCTGGAGTGTAGCGGAGGACTTTATATGTTTACGTAAGGTAATACAAAAGTTACATTTTTGATGCATCAATAAAAGTAATATCAAAAATGTAACTTCTGTATTTGGTGTCTGTTCGCATGTGTATTAAAGTTACATTTTTGATGCATCGTATTGTTTTGATTTGTGTTGTATCAAAAAATGAAATTAGATCTTCACTTTGGACACACAATGCTATGCATTATCCTAGTTATATATATCTGTTGGTATGGTTATCGTAAGCCACCGGATAAAACTGTTATTGAATGCTATGTACTAGCCTTACATTTTTGATGCATCAATAAAAGTAATATCAAAAATGTAACTTCTGTATTTGGTGTCTGTTCGCATGTGTATAATAGTTACATTTTTGATGCATCGTATTGTTTTGATTTGTGTTGTATCAAAAAATGAAATTAGATCTTCACTTTGGACACACAATGCTATGCATTATCCTAGTTATATATATCTGTTGGTATGGTTATCGTAAGCCACCGGATAAAACTGTTATTGAATGCTATGTACTAGCCTATCATTTTGTAAATAATTCTGCTGGCTACTTTGCATTCAATAACTATATATTATTCAAGTTAAAATATATACCAATTAACATCTCAACTTGATAAGTGCGTGATCATATATATTAATTAAATATAAATAAAATAATTGGCTCAAAATATATCAAAATTAATTTTGATTAATAGATAAACCTGCTTATTAGATAAATATCTTTTTGAATTAAATCTATCAAGCATACATTCTTAAATCGACTGCCAAGTATAGTAGGGTACATCGAGTATATTTAAAATTCATAGCCACAAATCTAATAAAAAATACTATTGCTATTAAAAAAGTTGCAAAAGAATTTCATAAGCAATAAATTTTTATTTTATATAAAACCTGAATTTAAATAATGAGAGTCTCAACAAAAGAGTTTAAAGCTAGGAGTACAAAAGACATTCATTACAAGTTGTCAGTTATACTGATTACTAAATATGCATACTTTTTGGGTGTAAAAGAAAAGGTAATGTTTAATAATTCAATAATTCAATATATATTAATATATGTTGTGAATCGAAATAAAATCTTGCTAAATTTAAAATCGAGATTAAACAAAATTTTGAATTTATTCAAATTCGAGAAATTGTTTAAACACTAAAGAAAAATTTAGCACAAGTGACTAAAACTTGAAGCAGCAAACAAAACCTGATCAATGACAGATATGTCAATTCATCTTGTTAGTATCCAGGTGAAAACAAGTAAGAATAGCAGTGCCTATGATCGCTGATTAATAAGTCGAATTAACAATATATGCAATATATGCATTGATACTTCTAAACTAGTTTAGAGCTAATTTAGGTGAGTCTTGACCACTCTAGTAGGTTTAGGTCGCAGATAAATTAGTCTGAGCTTCAATTCTTGCATGTAATTTAAATTTTGTATTTATACAAAAAGTATACTCCATGTAGTAACTTTTCTAAATTACTAATAAAGATATAAGCAAGGCCTCACCTTAATACCAAAAAAAAAAAAAAAAACTAGTTTAGAGCTAATTTACAGGATTTAAAATTGGTTTTTGTGCTGATAAAACGGAGAGCATCTGTTAACGCTTTGACTTAGTATAAATTAGCTCCATATAAAATTTCTTCTCCAGATAACCGACCTGTATTACAAACTCAAACCTGGGTAACCCACGATTATAACAGATTGCATTAGAATTAAATTTCATAATTCCCGGTCACATTACATGATTTGAATTATTGGCCAAAATTTCACCATTCCAACCAGTTTTTTCGAAAAATAGTCATTTGAACGCTCATTTTGAGTATACTGTATACATTGGACCCACTGATACCGAAGTCAGGTTCTCAAATTTCTTGAAATTTTGAATCGTATGAATGTAATAATCAAACTGCTAAAGCCATGCTTAATTTTCGTTATCGGGTTAACTGGTTAGCAAAATTGCTATCTGGTAAGAATGCTTACATGGATCATCTGGATAATCCTTATCCGAGTCTAATCTCTAGATATTAACATGATGTTTTTTGCAAAAAAATTATCAGATTTTTTTGCTATCTTCAAAACAAAGAAAATATCCGAAGAGGATTTTATTTGTTGTAATTTGTATATTCTTCATTTTAATTCACCCTTTTAGAATTAAACTCATCATATACTTATTTTTTTGTAAAACCATGAGCCAATCTATAGATCTTATGTTTATTTTTTTTAACTATATAATTTATCGATAAATTTGAACTAGTTAATTTTTAAATTCCATTTTATAATAGCATATGTAGTGCATATCAATTTACATATTGTACCAGACTGCTAAACATCTGTTAGCAGCCCTTTAAATATTATCAATTTGGTTAAAAAGAATTACTTTATTATATCTGTGTGGTTGTAAGTGAAATAATAAAGAATGCTAATAAATTGAATCATAAGTCAATCATTTTTCAACTGGTTACCTGATACAGGTAACTTGAGTGGCAAATTTGCCAAACTCTACATATGATAGATATTAATATATCGGATTTGTAAACATAACAAACTATTAGATTCATATAACGGGAATGGACTTGGTGGATTAATTTTTTAACAGATTTTGATAGGCTATCAGTTTGAATGGATCAAGGTCAACTATATAGCAATAAATTTTAATAATAATTTTTATAATAGGTTATTTGGTCATTTCAAAATAAAATGACCAAATGACCAATGACCAATTCATTTGGTCATTGGTCATTTGAAGTGCCAACACTGCCTTATGTGCTCCTTCCTTGCACATAAGAGTCATGGCCAACCCATTTTATACTTACATTCATGTCCTTACTTCCAATACGACGGTATGGGTTACAGTTTGTTTTTTCTTTCTTTGATTCGCACGACCGAGATTAACTCTTTTTTTGTATATTTGGTGACGAACCCGACACAATGATTAATTAATTATATATTTATCATAATCAATCAATCAAATATGAATACTTACCATCCCTTCGTACTACCTATTCCACGGGCCAATTCTTTCCCAAGAACTGATTGTGGCTGTGACAATAATGGATCTGGAGCTTTTCAACCTGATAACTGAATAAAATATATCACTAGTACATTAAGTAATTTAATAATGAAATAAGTCATAGTGTTTATTAAATCATATATTTGCTTACTATTTACCTACCCTGTGACCATGCAAGGCCCTATTTTATTTTTCTATCTTCATCAAAAATTTTAAATATATAAGCTACAAAAATAAAATGTACAACTCAGCCATCTAGCGCTCTGTAATCACCAATAGAAAATTACAACACTAACTATGACACTTATGACATAGCTCAGTAAGAACGAAACGACGACGATTATGACACCAACGACGATAACCACAAGTTAGTATTTTTATATGCCCCTACCTCGCACATAAATGTCATAACCAACCTTACCCAAGTTACATCCTTTAAATAATTTTAAACGACTAATAAGAGATAGCTCACTTCTAGTTTTCATAGATTTACTTTACGTCCACAAGAAAAAAATGCTAAATAAAATTTTCGAAATATTTTTAATGTATATGTAATAATATTAATAATTGATATTTAAAAAGTTAAAGATATATACCATAGTGTTGGATGACTAAAGGAGGATAATATTGAAACTTGTAAAGACTGTAGAGTGTTGAACCTAAATACCTGAAGATTGAAGAACGGCCCTAGGGGCTCACGCTTTTGACCGGCCCTAGGGGCTCACAATCTAATAAGATAGTTAATAGTTCTATAATAAATGCAAAAAACATTAATTTTTTACTTTTCTATAAAATTAATTTCATATTTTTTTGTTGTTTCTACAAAAAGTTTTAAATACGCACCTAACAAATAGTTATAAAATAAAACAATAACAAAAGCATACTATAAGATACTAACGAACGACTTTTACAAATAACGATATAATCATAAAAAGACAAAAAAATTTTATGAAATTTAGTATGATAAGACAAAAAACATGTAAACATATAAATATAGGATTGGACCGATAGAAAATTACAACACTAACTACGACACCTACGACACAGCCTAGCAAGAACGAAACGCTGCTGATTATGACACCAACGATGAGACAATACTATAAATACAAGTTAGTATTTTTATGTGCCCCTACCTCGCACATAAATGTCGTAACCAACCTTACCCAAGTTACGTCCTTTAAATAATTTTAAACGATTAATAAGAAATAGCTTACTTCTAGTTTTCATAGATTTACTTTACGTCCACGAAAAAAAAATGCTAAATAAAATTTTCGAAATATTTTTAATGTATATGTAAGTTCCCAACATAACTTATAATTCGTAATAATATTAATAATTGATATTTAAAAAGTTGAAGATATATATACCATAGTATTGGATGACTAAAGGAGAGTAATATCGAAACTTGTAAAGACTGTAGAGTATTGAACCTAAATAACTGAAGATTGAAGAACAGCCCTAGTGGCTCACGTTCTATGACCGGCCCTAGGGACTCACGATCTAATAAGATAGTTAATAGTTCTATAATAAATGCAAAAAACATCAATTTTTTACTTCTCTATAAAATTAATTTCATATTTTCTTGTTGTTTCTACAAAAAGTATTAAATAAGCACCTAACAAATAGTTATAAAATAAAATAATAACAAAAGCATACTGTAAGATACTAACGAACAACTTCTACAAATAATGATATAATCCGTAAAAAGACAAATAAAATTTAGTATGATAAGACAAAAAACACGTAAACATATAAATAAATATAGATTAGTTTCTCATGATGGTTTCCAAATTAGATTAAAAAATTTGGAAGATCTCATAGATCATTATACAATTATTATTGCAGTCCTGCAGTCGCGCAGCATAGCAGACAATCTTGTAATTGGTTAATTTTGTAGATTTACTTGTGATTGCCCGTAATAATTAACCAATCAAATTATATAATTTTAAACCGTTTATCATTTTAATATTAGAAAACTAGCTATTATTTTTTTTCTAGTATCCACAAAACAGATGCAAATATAGTAAATATATAAACTTAATTCTTTATACTTATGAACTTTATGTTAAACTGCTTTACTCATTTAATTTTTAACCGTTTAATTTAGCCGGCATTAAGATTACTCTGACTCATGATCATACAATTTTTAAACGTATCATTTGAAATCTGTATTTTTGTATAATCAGTATCATCCATACATATATTGCGTATATTGCCGATCAATTACCTGAACTACAGCTAATAGTAGTTAAACTCAAACTATAGTTATTTGTAGTTAATTACCAAATACGCAAACTATAGTTAATTGTAATTAGTTTGAATAGTTAACTACAATTATTCAAACTATAGTTAATTGTAGTTAACTAAAACTACAAATAATTAATAGTTATTTGGTACTTCGTGCTGAATAACTGAGTTATTTGCTATATGCTTTTTGATTGGTTGATTTTAAGCACCGAAGGTGCTTAAAATTCAACTAGTCAAATTATATGGCAAATAACGATAAGGTACAATAGTGTTCTAATACTAGTAAAGCGCAATAGCGCTTTACTAGTACAAGTCACTCTTGTTATAGTGAACTCTCATTATAGTGAAGATTGGTCTATAGTGAAGAATTTTTTCAGAACAAAACCAAGCATATTAAATATTCACTCGATATAATGAAGTTACATAGTAAACTCTTGATATAAGGTATAGTGAAGATTTTTTTCGAACGGATATAACAAAATGACACTTGATATAGTGAAGTCGATATTATGTGATATATATTGACCAATCATATAAAGCAAAAATCATCGTGTTCATGCATAATGATAAAGCCTTGGGTGTTATTGCTCTTTTTAGACTACGTGCATATTGACGACGCTTCTTGCATATAAAATTAGTTATGAATCATTTTAACTTTTCAAAGACTAATAAACCCTACCATTACTACTATCATTGACTTGCAAAGACTAATAAACCCTACTGTTACTTTAGTTTTACACTTAACATTAAGTGAACGTAATCCATAACTTACCCTTTTTTTAAATTAAACTTTTTTTTTATTTAATTATTTATTTATGACGTTCAATTCTTTATCCTATACCTTTTCTGTCATGGAATCTTTTCGTTGTGATTTAACTTAATACATAATATGAGCGAAAACGTACTTATAGAAGGTGCACATGTGATGGATCGGGTGCAATAAACTTTTAAGTAGTTTAAATTTCTCTCGCTATAGTGAAGATTTATACAGTTAATATATAATCTTCACTATATCAAGAGACTCTTGATATAGTGAATCTCTTGATATAGTGAAGAAAATTTTTCAGCCTGATGCCTTCACTATAACGAGAGTAACTTGTATTAGAATACCATTGTACCGTAGTTATGAGTACTTCGTACTTAAATAACTGGATTATATGGCATTTATATTTGTTGGTTTGCATACCAACTGTTGACCGATTTTAAATTTTTATACACGTGAGTTACGGGATATATTTTAAATCTGGAACGGATTTTTCAGATAACGTGTGTAACTCACGTGCATAAAAATTATAAAATTTCAAATGCTGGATAGCAGTTGGTAAATACAAATAGAAAATGCCATATAATTATAATTAGTTAACAATTAAAGCTATACAAATTATAGTTAACTATAATCTGTATAGCCTTAATAGTTAACTATTTTCTAACTGTGAATTACAAATCAAATCCTTATAGATACGGATATCGATTTTGTATCACTACCCAATCTGTATAATCTGGATCACATCACTAGCTACATAAGATGCAAAGAAAATTTAAGAAAGATGTAGCTATTCCATGGTATTGGAGAAATCTAAAAATAGCGCATTATCACTATAGATCACACGCAGCAAAAAATAATGAATTATTTATCTTGTGTGAGAATGGTATAAATCAATATGGGCACTATCTGGATTAACCCATATACATATTTGTTGTTCATGGTCAAATGCAAACACTGGGTTATAATCACGGATTTAACATGTAAAAAAACAGGATTTATTTAGAAAGAATCGACAAATTCTTTCGTTGTGGTCTTTAATTTTCGTGATTATCAATTCATCTGGCCAATAAACAATCCAGCAACAAAAAATAAAAAAAATATAAAAAATCACAAATACTGGTTAATAAACATAGAACAAAGTATTCAAAAGGTAAAATTTTTGTAAAAAAAAAAAAATACTTAAGTACTATTACTGGTAACTGTTAATATTATACAAATACAAATACAAATACTACATCAGCAAATTTATAATAGTGTAATCTTACGTAAGATCTTACAAACCGTAATATAAGCAAAATATTATGTAATATATTTCGAAATATTTCGAAATATCAAACTTTCGAAATATTACGAAAGTAATTTCGAAATATTTCGAAATATATTACGAAATATTTCGATTCTCTTTCAAAATATTTTAGGACTAGAAAAAAAAGCAGGATCAGTAGATCTGTAACCTGGATCGCGCATTAGATAGCCATTTCGAAATAGTTCGAAATAGTTCAATGATGTTCAAATTCTGTACTACAAGATCAGATTAGATCTTTTGTTTAATCTTCTATTTTGTTTTTTTTTCACTTTTTTTGTTTTTTTATTTTCGGTTCATTTTTTGTTTTCGGTTCGTTTTTTTTTGTTTTCATTTGTTTTTTTCAATTTTTTTTTATTTATTTATTTTTTAATTTTTTTATTTTATTTTTATTTCGGCACTTTACAAGAAAAACAAAAAACTTTTGAAACCTTGCGCATGCCAACTACGACTTCTGAAACTCAAGAACACAACTGATTTCCCCAGCAATTTCTAAATTTTCGGGAACACTTCTTTAAAGA
>QKWP01000559.1:0-14130 GCA_003550325.1 Gigaspora rosea
ATCAGCTCAATGAGAGGATTCTAGAAAGCCCAAAATCATAAAATCCAATCACAGGATCCAGAGATCAGAATAAACTTGTGTTACTATAAATGGTTTATAATTTTTTAATAAATTATAAAACTTCTATAGTAACACAAATCTATTCTGATCTTAGAATCCAGTGATTAGATTTTAATGATTTTGGGCTTGCTAGAATCCTCTTATTGAGAGGATCATTTTGGTAGTTAAATTATCGAAATTGGCCCAGTAGATCAAAAGTTATTTACTATTAAATATTATATTTAACTTTTTAATAATCATAAAATCTGATTGGCTGATTGGGGTAGGGGTATCAGGTGGGGGTGGGTGGGGTAGGAGTGAGGTGGGCTCATAGTAAAAAAAACAGCTAATTTCTGGAAGCTCCTAATTTTGAGCAAAGATATCTTGACAACTATCTAACCAAATTCGATGAACTTTTTTTTATTTGAATTTTATGCCTTTATAGAATTAAAATAAAAAAAAGTTCATCGAATTTAGTTAGCTTGTTGTCAAGATATCTTTGTTCAAAGTTTTGAAAACAACTTTGGCGCAGCTTTTATTTTAATAGACATTTTGATTTTTCTCTAATTTTGAGTGAAGATAGCTTGACAACTATCTGACTAAATTCAATAAATTTTTTTTTATTTGAATTTTATGAATTCATAAAATTCAAATAAAAAAAGTTCATTGAATTTAGTCAGATAGTTGTCAAGATAACTTCGCTCAAATTAAAGAAAAATCAAAACATCTATTAAAATAAAAACTGCACCAAGATTTTTTTTAAAACTTTGAGCAAAGATATCTTGACAACCATTTGACCAAATTCGATGAATTTTTTTTATTTTAATTCTATAAAAGCATAGAATTTAAATAAAAAAAAGTTTATTGAATTTGGTTAGATGGTTGTCAAGATAACTTTGCTCAAATTTTTAAAAAATCTTGGCACAGCTTTTATTTTAATAGATGTTTTGATTTTTCTTTAACTTTGTGCGAAGATATTTTAACAACTATCTAACTAAATTCAATGAACTTTTTTTTTATTTAAAATTTTATGAATTCATAGAATTTAAATAAAAAAAAGTTCATTAAATTTAGTTAGCTGGTTGTCAAGATATTTTCGCTTAAAATTTTAAAATTTTTTATTTTAGGGAGAATGGTATTTAACAAAACCTATGAGAAATGGTCTATATAGATTTACTCTAATTGTTGATATAAATTTATATAATCTATTTGTATATATTTTTTTATCACAGTAGTATAGCATGTTAATTCACATTAATTATTTGTACCAAAACCTGTACAATTTGGGCTAGTAAAGTATTACAAAACCTAAAACACTAATGGTCCAATTTGTATAGGTGTATGGTTTACTATAGCCCAAAAATCTGTACCAATTCAAGCATCTTACATATATATTCTGGGGTTAATCTGTGCTATCAAAACCTGTGCTATTTTATTTTCAACCTGGTATATTTTTTTTTTATAGAAAGAGTAAAGTATTCAAAATACTACAATTGCAGAAATTCTAGTATATTTTTATAATAAAATTTGCAAAATCTGCAGTTAAAATAATATATTTTTATTGGTTTAATAATTTTGAACTTGCAAAATTTGCTGTTTTACAAATACTCATATAAAGCTACCAAATAATATCAATAGTACTGACCAGAGTAGCTACAAAAATTTGTACAATTATATGCAAATAAATATTGCAAAAACTTTACAACAAAATCTCTTGAAATTGTAATTATTTGTTTTTTTTTTGTTCAAAAATTCAACTTGTTCTGAACATTTAAAAGATGTTTATTGGATTTATATATTTTTATACAATAATTTTCAATAAAAAAATTTATTTTTTAACTTTTACAAATTTCATTAAAAATTCACAATTTTAGAACAAATATATTTTATAGAGCAATATACTAAAAGATGTTTAAATATTTCTACATAAAATATACATCTATATATACTAAACTAAATCTATCTTTACTGTATATTTTACTCTATCCAATCACAAACTCAAACTCTAATTCTATACCAGCCCTAATTTTACAATTACATCAATCTAGTAAACTAGCTAACTTTAAATTATCTATTTCAAAAAACCTATTACCTAGAAAACTTAATGCTAATATCAATTCAAAATGTAGCAAAAATGCCAAAAACAATGCCAATTAGCAACCTTAGTTAATAACACTAGTATATAACAATATCAAGATCAAATAACTATATCTGCAAATGATGAAATAGCAATGAATCAACAATATAATGTAGAACACTATAAAAAAGAAATTGGTTGATAAAATGAAGTAATATAGGCAAAAAAAAAAATACTTATTTGAACAATACAACAACATAATGTAACACTAAAAAGTTTTAGCAAAAAAGCAAAAGCAAAATACCAGAAAGATGAAGCAGTAGCAAATTGAATACCAGTAAAAGCAACAAAAAAGCCAAAGCAAAGTACCAGTACTAGTAAAAGTGAAGTTACAAAAAAACAAAGCAAAGTACTTCTTAATTTATTAGTAAAACAATAATACAAGAAAATTAAAAACATTAACCAAAATCAATGATACGTAATCTACAAAAATGCATTTAAACAATATGAAATCAACAAAACTACAAAAAACTATTAGCTATATAGTAACTATAAGAAAAGAATGACCAATAGTATTTGGCTAGTAATTTTTAATCCAGTAATCCAAATGAAATGAAATTGGTACTATTCGACTCTTCTCACTGAGATGAATCGAATGGTACCAAATTATTAAATTTGGACCACTGGATCAGTTTTAGTCAATTTTTTCTAAAAAAATTACATTATATTTTTTTGACCTCTCCTACTTATCAAGAAAAATGTTATCTTTCATTCAACCCCTCTTGTATAATGTTATTTATAGATGCCCCTTATAATTAATTAGTAAAATTTTATACAGTACGAGACAGTATAAAACATCTAACGTCTATTAAAAAAACTTTAAAGTGTTATAACTTCTTTAAAACAAGCTAAATTAAAAAACCTCTGACAAATTGATAGATTTTTAGATAAACTACATTACTGTCAAAGGATTTTTTTATTTTTTGTTTTGAAGAAGTTATAAAGGATTAAAGTTTATATGAGTTCAAAACAACCTCTCAAATATAACAATATAGTATTACTTCATGTTTAAAAAAAAACTACTCAGGTATACAAATTCAGATTCATATAAATTAAAAAAAATATATATCATAGATGCAATCTACTTTTTAAAATCAAAAATATCTACCAATAATAGGGCCAGAAGAATAGATATGATAAACAATAAAGGTGATAACATATAGGGGTGAGTCAGTAGAAAAGGGAAATCATTTTTAGTAAATTTTTTTTTAATTTTTAAACTAAAATATCTTGATAATTATTTAATCAAATTTGCTAAAAATTTTTTTATTTTAATCTTGAAATTATATAGAATTAAAATAAAAAAAAATTTATTAAATTTATTAAGATAGTTGTTAAGATATTTAAGCTTAAAGTCAAGAAAACCTTTACTTAGAAAAAATTTGTCCCTTTTCTACTGACTCACCCCCATATATTACATAATATTAATTTATTATACCCCTACTAGTGATGCCACCTAAATTGATTTTGAAAAAGGCCTATTTCGTCTTCATTAGAGAAAATTAAAATTTTTTATAAGGAAGAGCAAATAAAATTTATATAGATATGTTCCTTATAATTTCGTCTATTCAAAAAAAGTATCAAATAATTTCGTCTTTCAAGTAAAATAGGTCAAAAACAATTTCGTCTTCAAATTTTAATTTTGGGTTTTAGAACCCGAAATGCTTTCGTTCTCATGTATAACCCCTACCCCTCCTCTCTACTTAAAAGAAATTTAATTGGCTATTATGAACTTCTATATTTAACGTAAGATTTTAGAGACCTCCTTCTACTCTAAAATATTACGTAATATCTGTCACTACCCTAAGCAGATTAAAACAAGCAAATAGGATAACCAAGTATCTATATAATACAAAGTGAAGTATTACCAGACAAAACATAAAACAGAAAGCCAATTTTGAGCAGATGATAACATATAACTCGGGTCAAAAAAAAAACTATTAGTTTAACCCTATTATATCTATATATGATGAGGAGTATACATTACTAACTCTAGCTCAGAGAATAAAAGCTACTTAGGCATTTCATAAAAACAAACAGATAATAAGCAAATGGAATAAATGCAATATAGCAACTTATACAAAATATAAAAACACAGATCCAAGACTAAATAAGGGGACTTCCAGAAATTACGTAATTTTGGGGTGGGTGAGTAGGGTCCCCAAAATATCAGATTATACTTTTGGTCAAACTTTTATAATTTTGGTCAAACTTTTGTAATTTTGGTCAAACTTTTATAATTTTGGTCAAACTTTTATAATTTTGGTCAAAATTATAAAATTCTAAAATTATTAATAACTTTTGATTTACTAGACCAATTCAGGTGATTTAAGTACCAAAATGATCTTCTCAAAGAGAGAATTCCAACAAGTCTAAAATCATAAAAATCCAATTACAGAAGCACAAGATCAGACTAGGTTTATGTATTATTATAGAACTGGACTAAATGGTATTTTGATATCTCAAAATTTTACTCGAGTAAGGAGAGTAACAAAAATCAGGTGATTTTTTAGGGGGGGAGGGGGGTAAAAAAAAGTTGAAATTATATATAAGAACCTGACTATTTATATATTGAGGAAGAGGGAGGGAAGGTAGGCCTCTGATAAAAAATAATCAAGTGATTAATGACACTGCCCTAACCCCTGTTGCACTTCTAACAAAAAATGATTCTCTCGCAATTTTGTACTAATTTTAATCCTAACCCTAACCCTAATTCTAGATAAAATTAATTATTAGTGCATTAGGGGCACAAAATGCACAGGGGCACTATTTAGATTTTTTCTTATTATATATACAGGTCAAAAACCAATATATCGGGTACCTATTGGATACCATATTACTATAATTGAAAAATATATAAAATACTACATATCGGTGACCTATCATACATATATCGTATAGTTTGGATATATCGGGTACCCGATGTGTATATGTAATGAAAATAATTTTTAAATCTACATATATTATAATTCTAAATCATTGTTTACAATACATATTTTCTATATATTCAAAAAAATTTATCCTTTACAATATAAAAAATTAATTTTTACTACTTAAATTTTTTTTTAATTTTTGAAATATATTGGGTACCCGATAAATACAGTATTAACTAGCGATAGATAACAGATTGCATTTATAGCGCATATATACAATGGTGAGAATAAAAGTAAATTTCCGGTTATTCTCATAGTAAGGTCAGAATTTTTATTCTCACCATATTGCATATATGCGCAGGAAACAATAAATAAATAAATAAATAAAGCAAACACGTTTTTTTTATTTACTTTTTTTTTTAAACTTTTTTTTTAATGATTTTTTTTATTTTTTTAATTAATTTTTTTTTAAATTTCTAATTATTATGCAACAATATATTATTATTATTATTTTACCGGTTTTTTTTATTTTTTTATTAGATTTTTTTATCAGTTCTTTTTTTATTTTTTTTTTATTTTTTTATCAGTTTTTTTTTATTTTTTTTACCGATTTATTTTTTTATTTTTATTTTTTTTTAATTTTTTAATTTTTTTTTAATTTTTTAATTTTTTTTTAATTTTTTAATTTTTTTTTAATTTTTTAATTTTTTTTATCAGTTTTTTTTTATTTTTTTTATCAGTTCTTTTTTTATTTTTTTTTACTGATTTATTTATTTATTTTTTTTTTAAAATTTTTTATTTTTTTTATCGGTTCTTTTTTATTTTTTTTACTGATTTATTGTTATTTTTATTTTTATTATTTTTTTTTTAAATTTTTTAAATTTTTTATTTTTTTTATCGGTTCATTTTTTATTTTTTTTACTGATTTATTTATTTTTTTATTTTTTTTTATTTTTTTTAATTTTTTTTTATTTTTTTTTATCGCTTCTTTTTTCAATTTTTTTTTTGTATTAATTTTTTTTATTTTTATTTTAATTTTTTTTTATTTTTTATATTTTTTTTTAATTATTTTTAATTCGATTTTTTTTTGTATTTATTTTATTAAATTTTATTTATTTTAAATTTTTTTTTTATTATAGCGTTTTTATTTTTAAAAATTTTTTTTAATTGTTTCGCTTTTTTTATTTTTTTAATTTTTTTTAATTTTTTTTTAATTAATTATTTTTTATTTTATTTTCGTTATTTTTTATTTAATAATTTAATTTTTTTTATTTTTAAAATCGTTTTTTTATATTTATTTAATAATTTAATTTTTTTTATTTTTAAAATCGTTTTTTATATTTATTTAATAATTTAATTTTTTTTATTTTTTTTTATTTTTAAAATCGTATTTAAAATTTTTTAATTTTTTTATTCGCTTTTTGTTTTATTTTTATTTAATAATAATTTAATTTTTTTATTTTTATTTATTTTATAATTTTTTTGGCTTTTTTTTTATTAATTTGTTTTTAATGCCTTATTTTAATTTTTATTTAATTTTTTTATTAAAATACAGTACTGTTATTTATTTACGTCTAGATCTAGATTAGATCTTCACGTGATTTTTTTTATAAGTATTTTTTTTTTCGTCTTTTTACTTTTTTATTTTTTTTAATTTTTCTTATTAATAAATTTTTTTTTATTTTCTAATATTTATTATTATTATTATTAATCTTTATAACTTAACTACAGATCCGAATAAGATAAGTATCCTTTTTTTTTTTTGTTGTTGTTATTTTAATTAATTTTTTTTTAATACAGTACTAACTGCTAATTTTTTTCAGAAAATAACTGTCGTCCATACCTTTCTCAAATGCCAAAGACCCGATGGAGTTCTGAGAAGTCTTTAAGGTAGTCTTCGTTAATTGTTTTCATTCGCCAGTGTCTTTGGAGGGAGAAAATACTTTGTAATTTAAGAAGATTTTTTCTAGAAAATGGCACCACCCAGGACTTCGTCGTTGGCGCCGTTACAACTTCTTTCGCCACTGTTGGTGTTGTCTCATTTTGGTGCATGCATTTTTTAGTTGTTGGTGTCCTTTATCGCTTTTTAGTTCGAATACTAACTTTCATGTTTTTCTTTTTTAGGTTCTTCAGGTAATGGCTTCGGATTTCGTCGTTAGAGTCGTTAGTCGGTGCTTCGTCGTTGGTGTCGACCATTTCGGTGTATTATTCGTTGCTGGTGCCATGTTTTTTCTTGTCATATTTTTGTTGACACGTCCTAGTTCTAAATACTACTCGTTAGTTTTTCTCTTTTTTAGGTTCGTCGAGTGATTTTGTGATTGCTTTAGCTGATTTCAATGTTGCTTCAAGTGCGTTTCAGAGATTTTGTTTTGGGTGCCTGTTAGTTTTTTTTGGACGTTTCTTGTATGACTATGTGATTGTGTCTTGTCGCTGATTCGACATTGCTTCAAGTGTGTTTTAGGGTTTCTTGTCATAGATTTTGTTTTGGGTGCCCTGTCAGTTTTCTTGGGTCTCTGCGAGTTCGTGGTTGTCTCTTCTTGGGTTTCTGTGCGAGTTCGTGGTTGTCTCTTCTTGGGTCTCTGTGCGAGTTCGTGGTTGTCTTTTCTTGGATCTTTGTGCGAGTTCGTGGTTATCCCAAGTGTCTTGTTGCCGATTTCAATGTTGCTTGGTGCGTTTTTGGGTGTCTTGTAGATATTACCTTGGGTACCTTGTTAGTTTTCTTAATTAATATATATATAGTTGCTAATACTGTGAATAGCAAATTGGCAATTTGCTAGCATATATATTAATTGAATTTAAAATCCATATATGATTGTAGATGGTGTAAATATAAGTAGTAAAACCTCTGGCAAGCTCTAGCCATATGAATGTAATGGATAACTATCTTGCTAAGTCTGCTGGCTTATATTTTTTATATGTCTTTATTTTTCGGCTCACCATGAGATCATTGATTTTAAATTCTTTTATATTTTATATTTTATTTTTAATTAATACATATGTAGTTGCTAATATTGTAAATACAGTAGCAAATTGGCAATTTGCTAGCATATATATTAATTAAAATTATTACTTTTAGGGTTAGGGTTAGGGCATATTAGTTAGCATTAGATTTTTTTTAGTATAAATTATATGATTAAGGTTAGTTTGTTGGATTCTTGTTAATTTTGTATTAATTGTATAATTGTATTAGTTAAAAGCAAATGCTTAAAATGTTTGTTATTTATATTATATAAATAACAAATTTAAATGACTTAATTAGTATGTATATTTTTAATAAATTAAAATAAAGTAGTAATATTACGATTATAATATTATTACAGAGCGATATATACCTGATATTTATGTGTCTGATATTCTATATAAAACTATACATATCGGGTATCCTATAATATATACCGGGTACATGATACATTACAGAATTTATATATGTGATATATATATGGCATGTGTACGGCATGTGTACTATATGTGTACTATATGTGTCTGACATGTGTCCGATATGCGACATGAGTTGGGTACATATCGGGTTTGTGTATAAATATATCTTACACATATCGGTGACATATCGTCTACATATACTATACATATTGGGTACCCAATATTATACCGATATATACAATTTTGACCTGTGATATTAAATATATTTTAATTTCTAGAATTAATACAGTCAACCCTCCATAAATGCAACTCGTAGGGACAAGCCTACAACGTGCATTTAGAGAGGTTTGCATTTAGAGAGAGCCAATTAAATTGCAGCTTTAAAAATTAGATCATCAGGTTTGTATAACTTCTACCAAAACTGTATAACCTATCTTAAATACTAAAATTTGATTGGCCACATGCATTTAGGGAAGTTAGTGTGATATAAAATGTTATTCAAGAGAACGTGCATTTACAGAATATAGAACGTGCATTAGCACTAATAACATTTTACGGAACAGAAAAAAACGTGCATTTAGAGAGGTATTGCATTTATGGAGGTTGCATTTATGGAGGTCTGACTGTAATCGCTTCTGATATACTAGTCCATTTGTATGATTTAACTACAAAATACTCACCTCAGTATGATGATTCTAACAAGCCCAAAATCGTTAAAACCCAATTACAGGGTCCCAAGAACTTTTAACTTTTGTATAATTTTGATAGTAATTTTAGAATCACTAAGTAAATTTTTTTAATATTGAGTAACTTTTGATCCACTGGCCCGGTTTGAATGATTTAACTACCAAAATGTTAGTCTCAGTGAGATGATTCCAACAAGCCCGAAATCACTAAATTCCAATTACTAGAACCCAAGATCGATAAAGATTTGTATATTGTTAGATAATCATTGGTTTTATAAAACCAATTTGATTAAATGATTGTCTAACAATACAAATTTTTATTGATCTTGGGATCCAGTGATTGGAATTTAGTGATTTTGGGCTTGTTAGAATCATCTCACTGAGATGAACATTTTGATAGTTAAACATTCAAAATGGGCCAGTGGATCAAAAGTTACTTAATGTTAAAGAAATTTACTTAGTAATTCTAGAGTGTTATCAAGCGCATAAATCAATTGATCAGAAATAAAATTTTAAATAATCGGGGTCAAAAAAACTGATCAAGTGAATTGCCGTTTCACGCTTTGGCTAAAATTACTTATTGATAAAGTAAAAAAAGAGGTTGTTCAAGCACTTTGCTTTGTGTCATGGTCTTAAGCGAAATTATAGTTGTCAAATGTTGCTTTTTATATTAGAAACTCTTATCGCTAATAAAAAAAATCCAAAGAAACCCAAAGGCATACAATGCCAATATTTATTATCTTCTAACTTTTTTATGTCAAATGCGACAATTTCATTTTATTTTATTTTTTATTTTTTATTTTACTAAAAAAATTTTTTATATCCAAATCATTCCTTTATTATTGTTTGCGTTGGTTTTGTTCGAAGCTAAAACATAAAGAGTTGTGAATATTGTTGCTGTAACAATATATGAATATTTGTAAAGTCCACAAAGGAAAAGGTGAAACTCTTGGTGTTTCCAAAGAAGTTATATTTTGTTATGCCTTTTTTTTGCTACGATTTGCTTGATAATCAATAAAGCAAGTCTGCTCAAGTAACCATCGCAATCATTATTTTAATAATTTGAGCATCATCTCAATCGCTATAAAATCACATTGAGGGAATTGATTGAGAACACCCTTAGGCTAGAATTAAAAGTCGGGAAAATAACTGTCAGAATTCCATCATAATTCTAAGTCAATTTTTAGATTACATATACTTTCCAAATTATTAATTATAATAAGGGTGGTAACAGATATTACGTAATATTTTAGGGGGGGAGGGGGTCTCTAAAATCTTACGTTAAATATAGAAGCTCATAATAGCCAATCAAATTTCTCTTATGTAGGGAGGGGGGTAGGGGTATAGTAAAATTATATTACGTAATATATGTCACCACCCTAACCATAATGAAAATGGTAAGTTACAGCTTAGTACAAATAAGGACTTTAACAGTGTTATAGTTCCTATTTTATGCTTTTACAGTAGTAACAGAAAATATACAATAATAATAGGCATAATAAATTTATAGAATTTGTTGTCTCTATAGGTATGATGCAACAAAATTTTGCGATGATAGTGAACTTTAGTTCCCCAATAGTATAATACTTATATTTATTGGTCGTTCCCAAAGATATGTATTTGGCCTTGAACTTTTCTCAATCTTGGTTCAATAATAGTGTTTTGAATTGAATCGTGAACGTTTGTAGAGGATACTGATGAACCAGTATCATCACTAACAGCTTCAGTAGAAATTCCAGCCGATTCCATTTCCCAAATGTCACCGGTTTCAGGTAATGAATCTAAAGAAACTTCATCGTTTTTTGGTTGAATTACGGCTGCGTCAACGACATTGTAAATAACAGATAATAGAGAGAAGAAAGAAGAGGGAGAATATGGTTTTTTAAAGCAGACATTTTAATTCATTCAATAGGAAGAGTTTATATATGAAATAATTTTTTTTTTCTCTTGAGAATTAGAAAATGTTAAAGCTTTAAATACTTACTTTTAGAATTTGTCTATAATTCAATCATCTTTAAATAACTATTATTTGGCGCGTCTTGATTCACGAATTCTGATTAATAAAACGTTTTCATAAATCATTACTTCGCGACAATGACATGTGATAGACCATGATATTCTGATATTCTTGTAGTTTGATTTTTATGTATGTTTTATGTCATATGCGATTACATTTCGTAAAGTTTATCCGTTATAATTTAACGTTAAAAATAAATAAATATGTAAAATGCAATGCCAGATATTTTACATTTCGTGCGATTAGTTCTGGGTATACCGATATTGTATGGACATCGTATAAAGTGGGTTTGATTATAATGCTAATCCATATATTACAGTAAATAAAAATTGAATTTCATAAAAAAATTTTGATTTCAAAGCACAACACATCGATGTGATGTAAAATAAGGTAGCAGCGCAACATAAAGCAATTATTCGATAAACTTTCTCTTAGGATAGGTGATTCCTTTAAATGTCACGTAGCTTGTATTAAATGGTTCAGGCTTATTCAGACCGTTCTTTCATGTGACGCACAAGCTCACCCTTTAATATTCGCATTCGTTAATTTTCTTAAACGGCCAGGGTGTTGTTTTGAATAATGACCTGAATTAAATTTAATTTATGCCGAAATTCGAAATTACACCACTAGGCATTATTTCGTGTTTATACAGTAAACAGCTTTTGTTTCATATGAAATATCTTTTATATTTTTTTATTAAATTTTTATTTTAAATTTTATTTAATAATAAAAAATTTTAAAAAATAGTGTTGGGAAACTATAATAATGTCTTGTTTAAAATCCGAAATTTTTTGAACGTCGATAATTTTACTTGTTGTGCATATGATCTGAAAGGTTTGGTTTTTCAAACTTTGCTTTATTTATTTTATCAGCAATAAAAATTAAGAATTTGATTTCATTTTTTCATCAATTTTTGATAATATCAAGCCAATTCTTTATTTCAGAATTTATTTCATCGGCAGTGTCTATATATATAACAATCAGGTATTCCATCGGTCGCAATCTGGTATGAATTTTTAATGCAAGTTGAATATCAATGATTGAGAAACTATTTTTTTTTTTCAGAGTTGCAATCAATTAAACGCAATAAGCACTCAATTGATTGAGCAGCATCTAGGGATGTTGTTAATCGGTCCCACGGTAATTGTTAGCAGCCGACTTTGAGCAAGATTTATAAAAATCGGCGTTTTGAACTGGTATTCGTCCAATAAGTAAAGTTATAGAATGCTATTTTTCTGTAATATTTTCTACCGCAAATCCTCGAAATAGCGGGCATGAGCGTTATTTTCAAAATCGCTCCCCTAAAAAATGGCATAGGAGATTTCGAAATAACGCCATGTGCGTCCCGAAATAACTCTCACCCCCTATACATTAATATCATGTTACGTATGTTACGTGTATAGTTTAATTTTATTAAAGCAAATTGACCTTAATACGCAGTTCAAACAATTAACCTATATTAAAAATAACGCCCATGGGCGTATCAAAATTGTGCGCAGGTATTCAAAAATAACGCGCAGATGCCACTATTTCGAGAATTTAAGTAATAGAAATTTAGCGGTTTGGCATTAATTGAGTAATTTAGATGTTAAATTTTTCTCATATAGTTTGGTCCCTAATCAGTCTCATCTATATTGCTCAAAAATTAATGCAAAAACCGATAAACTTCTATTAGAAAATATTGCAGAAAAATAACTTTTTTATATACCAGTTAAAAATGATAATTTTTTATAAATATTGCTCGAAGTCGGCTGACGTATCATAATTTTGAAATCGGAAAGCGAAATGGAAGTGTTTAGAGACTCCCATTTAACGAAATAAAAAACTTTTCAACGACAAAATTATCATTTCAAATTTATCGGAAAATGAAATGAAGTTAACACATCGCTCATTTGAAAATGAATATGTCATCTATTTCTGTCAAAATTTAGATTTCCTCTGAAACCCCTAATTAATGTAGAGAGCAGCCTGTACTCCCAAATATTTAAACAGAACTTTTCGGATTTTGTATTGAAAAATTTCTCGACTTTGCGAGTTCGTTCATTTTCTACGTCGGGTCGGGAAATACCAGACCAGATTACTGTATTTTGCCAGGGGTCACATTCCGGGTCAGAATACGTCGGAGTGTATCGGGATCATGGTCGGCTGGATCGAGATTGATCAATTTTGCCTAAAACCATTCATTAAGTAAAAAGTGCCCAACTGATAATTTTGCTATAGAATCTGCTAACAATTAAGGCTAAACTCCGACTTAGATCCGACGCATCCGACCCGGAAATTTGGTTACTCTCCTGTAAAAAATGTATTTTGTCCATGAATTTGACTCATTAGACCATATGAGCAGGGTTGGCAATGGATATACTCCATTGAAAAAATTGCAAACTAATGGAGCCAATGGAACCAATGGAGCCAATGGAGCCAATGGAGCCAATGGAATTTAGTTATTAGTTATTAACAAATACTATATTATAAGCTAGTTGGCCTCCATTGGCTCCATTCGCTCAATGGAGTAATGGAGCGATGCCAATGGAGTTGTTCTCCGATGCCAACCCTGCATATGAGGCATTTTACTTATTTGCGCGGGTAACACAAACCAAAAAAGGCAATCCAATTTTGTAAATAAACTAAGTGCGTGAGATAAAAATTTAGGGTTAGGGCCTTAATGTTAGAGGCTATAGGGTTAGAGTGATGCTTAATATAAGTAAAATTTCATTACCGTCATTTTTAATTAGTGCACCAAGATAGATTTAAACATTAGTTTTTGCGTATTTTCGCTTTTTTCTTCTTTTACGCGTGTTTCGAATTCTTAGTCGGGCTGATCCGGAATAGTCAAAATTTGCACTCTCCGATTGGCTCCAGGGGAGACCGTCCCAAATTAGGAAATAGTCGGGATGATCGTTACACAATTCATTAAAGTTTTTTTATACAGTTTACAATACTCTTTTCGTGAGGTCATCGTGGCTTGTTTGCATTATGAAACGTGATAAATTAGTATACAAA
>QKWP01000559.1:15167-29885 GCA_003550325.1 Gigaspora rosea
AGGTTTTTTTAAAAAATTTTTTCTTTATCCAAATTTTAAATACAACCTATTTAAAACTTATTAATTTTATCCACTTTTAATAATATAACATTAAAAGCTTTTATCCACTTTTAAATGTAACCTTTTGACCAATATCCACTTTTCAAATGTAACATTTTTGTAAAAAAGTAACCTTTTTAGCCAAAATTTCAACGTAACCTCTATATATATTGTTCGGGGTCCTCATATGAGGTGTTACATATAGGGATGGAAAAAAAAAACAGGTTTAAACACTTTTTCACCAATTTAAAACATGTGATGATTAAAAGCCCGAATAGTTAAAATTGTTTTTAAATATATTAAGAACATAATCGTCACCTGTTTTTAATTACGTAATAAAAAACATTTTCCATCCCTAGTTACATATTTAAAACAGCCTAAATAATGATCTACAAATTAGTAATACATATTTTTACTATACAATTACTGTACTATGACAAAATAAATTTGCAAAAAAATATTGCTTATTTCGGATTCTGGCCCGTTTGGCCCGGGTAATAGCCCTAATCTAGAGATGCATTTCCACTCTAATCCCTAGCAGCATCTCAATCATCAGCAAATAACATTGGGAGGCGCAGATCTTTTCAATTAATAGATTAGCTAATCCGAAATTAATTCAAATGAATTTTAGGCTCAATTAATCGCGGTCACACATTGAGGAAACTACCTTAAATCTGATAAATCTCTAATGCAAATAATGCCTAGATGAATTTTTAAAGACAATTTGAAATTACCAAATTCATATTTAACAACAGTTTTTTCTATTTCTGTATTTGTATAATCATTTGCATGTTGTAGTGTTCACAACCTCTTAACATATACCTACCTTTTTCAGAAGGGTTAGTATGTATTTGACAGTATTCTAATAGCCTTTTTATATGATGCAGATTTTGTATTAGATCATTGTAATTATATAATAACACTACATATGCCAAACGGAAATTAATTCGAAACACTGGTCACATGGTAAGATATCATGTGACCAGTGTTTTGAAAGGTGGCCCAAATTAATTTCCGTTGGACCTGTTAGCAGCATTCTATCTGAAGTAGCTACTTTATATATCTAAAGTAGCACCTAACTGAAATTACGACTTAATGCACGAAGATCTAATTTCCGGGGCTTAATTTTAAGATGCAACAGGCCCGTTGGCCCGTTCCCCACACTACATATATCAACATGTGATTTTTGATGTCATTAAATGATATGTATATTTATTTATTTAATTTTTTTTTTTTATAACAAATGTTCGCGAAAAGTACATTGTTTTTATTTAATTACAAATTCATGATACAACATCACCCATTTCAACATTTCTATTTTTATTTTTTGCGGCTCTAATTCCAAAGGAAAATAAAAATGCAATTACGTACGTCATAGAAACTCCGTACCAAATCAAATGTGGAATCTTCTCGATAACCAAAATGCTATACAAAGTATTAATAATTAACGGTCCAATTGTATTTGAAATAGATTCCAATACACTAAGTGCACCCAATAACTGACCCGTTTGTGATGGAGAGACTAAGTTTGTTTGAAGTGATTTTAAGGTAGGGGTTGCTATTATGCCTGCAGCACCCGTGTAAATTCCTAAAATAAGAAAAAAAGGTGCTTAGTAAATTTGTGCTGAAGATACTATTAGTATTATTATTAGGAAATAAGACTACTAAATTTTTTATTATATATTATTATCTTAAAACTGGTCAATTCTTAATTAATTATTTCACTTTTTAAACTAAGATAATTTAAAAAAAAAAAACGAAGAGCTACCTGTAAAAAACGTTGCTCCATCAGTTGCCATCCCAAACACCAAAAAGGCAACAATTTCAAGAATTATTCCGAATCTAATGACCCAAAGATCAAATGTTAACTCTTTATTCATTTGTTTCTCATCTTGAACTAATATATCATCCTCCACGTTATTATCATCTTCTCTCCGTGTTTGTACAATTTGATTTTCTTTCTTTCTCTGTCTCTCTTTAAACAACTTAACAACGATTGGGAACACGAGCAGCAAAATAAAAACTCTTGTGATGCATATTACAGTATAAAGATACCCTTGTTCGACTAATGACCATTCGAATTTATATCTAACGTAAAGTAACAATACAGATGAGACACTAAATATTGCAATTGAAAACATAAAACTTATGCCAGCAGTCGATAATAATGAATATTTTCTCGCATTTATTGCTGGAACCTTATCACTATCTTCAGTAGTTTGAACACTTTCAAAGAAAATTGATAATGGTGTAAATATGTTTAAAATCTTTTTAAAGATATGCTGGTCATTTTCAAGTTGACGTTTGCGATTATCAAGTTGTCTCTTTTTGGAAAGTGATTCGGGAACGATGAAAAGAATCAAAAAGAAAAGTATAATGGATGTTGTTATCGAAACGTAGAATGTAGAAAGGATGTCATTAGTGAATTCGGTTAGCATTCCACCAAGAACAGGACCTATACCGATACTTAAGAGTAGCCCACCATGCATCAGTCCGAATATGATTCTCCTAAAAAAAAAGAGGTATATATTTCAAAAGGTTTAACGATAAGAAAGAAAATACAGAAAACAAATATATGCATACCTTCGTTCTGGAGGTGTACAATCAGTAGCATATGCATGCGTCGCAGCAAGAACTGAAGGGAACGACCCGGTAAATCCATCTAAAAGCGTTCCAATTATCAAGAACCCAATTCCAAGTGATTCCATATAATTTCCAACTAAAATAATGCACAATACATCCAAGATCCTTCCTACACATGACATAAGAAGGATTATACGACGTCCTCTGCGATCAGAGAGAGCACCTAATGGTACTAATAAAAAAATTCCTAAAAAAACAAATGTAAGTTTTATTCATTATTTCATCACAAGTTTGTGCTCAATAGAAATTTTTTAGAAAAGTAAATTTACCTGGCATCGCTAAACAAAGAGACAGTACCATCATCAATTGTGAAGTAAAGGCTTGAATTTCCGGAATATTACACTTATCAGTATTGTTTACATAATTGATAGAAGGATTCTCCTTCGAATTATAATACTGTTTACAAACAGATTGTACATAAAATTCTACTTTTGTTGTCATTATTAATCCAAATGAAAGAGCATTCACACTACTAAAAAATATCGCCCAATAAGGTGAAGGAGTTTTATACCAAGGTTTTTTTAATATTGGACTATTTGAAGTTTCGTTATTAGATAAAAGTGATGTATATTCATTAACTGTTTCTGCCATTATTTCTCTTTCTCCTTCTAAAGACGCCATGATTAGATAAAATCTTTAAAGAGAAACAAAATGTTAAAATATCGAAAGGGATATACATATTATT
Organism: Gigaspora rosea; assembly: GCA_003550325.1. Classification (NCBI taxonomy): domain Eukaryota; kingdom Fungi; phylum Glomeromycota; class Glomeromycetes; order Diversisporales; family Gigasporaceae; genus Gigaspora; species Gigaspora rosea. The sequence continues at coordinate 18,535 of QKWP01000559.1, forward strand.
TTATAGCGGTTATCCGCTTAATTTTTTATTCCATTAAATTAAATTTGCAACACACAATTGTATAAATTCACATCATTTACAAGTAAACGATTACATATTTGGGATTGGTGGTTCATTACACGTAAAATTTATTACACAGTACGCGTAAATCAGGTTCCGTTGTGTACACACTTTAAAATTATATTATTCGGGTTTTTTTGACGTTCAAAATATAGGCGTCAATTTGTATGGGTATGCAAATAAACAAATACCCATCCTAACCTGAATTTCTTGGAACTTATAATGAGCATTAGTAATGTTCTAATAAATTCTGTGGGTAATATTATAATACGTGAAATATTAAATGAATGTCCTTTTTTCAATAATTATATTAAGGTTTAATTCGTACATCTTATTATACTTAAGAATTTTCCTTAAATAGAATGAATTAGCCGATATGATCGATCTTTTTTCAAAGTTTTGTTGACAAAAAAAGAAAACAAAAAGCCACTTGATCACAACTTTTATCTTTGGATTCGATTAAGACTAAATTTTAAATAATGTAACATTTTAACGTTTAGATATCTTTTAAAAAGTTTTTAAATATATCATTCATCAGTTAAATTATCTTGATATTTAATAATACTAATTACGGTTAAAGTTTCCTAATACTGTAATAAGGAAAAATAAAGTGCCGAATCATGTGCATGCGTTGTCGATAACAACACTTATCGATGGGAAATAACCCTAGATCCATAAAGAATCAAATTTAGCACCATTAAATACATTAAATACCACATGGTTAAATGTCGCATGTTGATTAATAATGATTATTAATTTACATTATCAATCAACATTGTGAAATCACGCGATATTTAATTATGTGACATTTAATGTATCCCTAAATTTGTCATATGCTTTATTGGATCGACAGCACGTAATTTTATATTAGTGTACCACAGCGCTAATGCCAATCCAAATTACCTCTATCAATATCGTAATACAAGAAAATTTACCTATAAAAAAATAATATCATGCAGATAAAATGATACTAATACAGCCATGGGAAAAACATAACATGCGGCAAAATGATACAAACTGGTCATGGGAAAAGACAATCTTAATCTTATTGAGTAAGTGCCCAATGCGTTAAAAGTGATACAAAAAATTTCATATATCTCATATTATAATCAAGAAATGTAATTTTGAAATTTTTTGTCTGTAATTATACCTTATCAAAAAATTTACTCTCACGTTAGCGTCAGTGTCACTAGTCGAAAGAAACCATATCGGGCAAATTTCGTAGCTTTTTTTAGTCCCGATATGGCACTGATTAATGGCTCGAATCGTGTCATTTCCAGGTTCATATTGGAACTTATAGAACTATCAGTAAAATTACAGTATTTGAGCTATCGGGTATCTGATATTTTACCAATAGTTCTATCAGCTCCAATATGAACCTGGAAATGACACGATTCGAGTCATTAATCAATGCCATATCGGGACTAAAAAAATAATAATGTATCATTTACATGATAAGCTCATATGGCCAAAACCTTGTTCAAAACTGTTAAAACTGTTAAAAATTGTCCAAAAACCATCTATGGTATAAACGTAGTACTGAACCTCTATATACTAAACTCTAACTATAACGAAATAAAAAAAGGTTTGAACAAATCGCATAGCTAGATAAACGACTATACCACATATATATCTATATATAATATGTAAATTTGTACAGGTTACTGTTAAACATGAATACCCGATATAGTTCTAATTAATAAATGATAGCATTTGTTATCTTAACATTATCTATCGAAGTTATAATTACCCAGGTGAGTCAATCCGTGGATCGATAGTGTATTATACGTACATGGATTATGATCATCCAATCACCCGGTGAATCAACACGTGGATCACCCGTGAAATATACGTGGATTATATCATCAGGGTGGGGAATCCGTGGATCACCCGTGGAATAACGTGGAAACTGTATAACTCAGGGTTATGGTTAGTACGTGCTAGGTGTGTCCAGAGCTTATTGATTTACATGACTGATTGATTAGGATGGCTTGTCACTATGTCCAATTGGTTTCTGGACATATATCCATTTGAAAATGGATATATGTCCAAAAAAAATTGAAACCAATTGGACATAGTGACCTGATTATGCAATTAACTAGAGGTGTATAAAGGAATTTCTCGTGATTGGTTGATAAATGAAATTAAATAAGTACTGTATAACATTTAATTTTTGAACTAAAGTTCAACCGGGCAAATGAACACGTGCTGCGAAGGTGTCAGCGCCCGGTTGACCCAAATTTAGGGATGTTAAATGGCGAGCCCAGTCCAGTCCGATCCTATGAACTAAAAAGATGCGTCGGGAGTGCGTCGAGTGTGACCCGGGTTTGCATGAGGAGAATATCTTCATGCATTGAGAATACAAAGAAAATTTCCAATTCTCTAATATAACTGGGGGTCGTCTAAAGCCAGGTGCGTTCACGTGATATAAAACCAATCAATTTGATCTTTACGGATCAGCCCGACGAGACAAAAACAAAGAAAAAAAGTGAAACGCCGAAAATACAAAAAACGAGTGCTAAAGCTGTATAGGAGCATTAATAAAAAATGTTGGAAAAGCAATTTTACTTATAAGTCAAGCCCTAACCCTAACCCCTAACTAACCCTTACCCTAATTTTAATTAAATAATCAAAAACATATAAACTCACCTGGCTTTAGCCATCCCCTATAACTGGAAATTTTGCTTTGTATTCTCAACGCAGGAAGGTGCTCTCCTTATGTAAACCCGGGTCACACTCGATGCACTTCTGACCAGTGTTGGTATTGGACAATGTCCAAATAAATTCAATTGGATTTTTGGACATTTGGATATTGGACAATGTCCAAATTTGTCCAATTAATTTTAATAATTGGGCATTGGTCAATGTCCAATAAAAGTATTAAACTAATAAACATATGTCCAATTATATAAATTGGACATATGTCCAATTGTCCAATAATTTTATTGGATAAAATTTAATACATAATATAAAAATAGGTGAATTTTCAAAAATTCAAATCCAAAAAATCTTACAATAATTTGACTTAACAAGAAAAATAATATACTGCCTTACAATATATACTTATTTGTCTAGTGAAGCTAAATTACTATTATTTGAAAATTTTTTTCAGCTTTATCTATATATTGTCCAATAAATCATAATGTCCAATTAAATTATTTGGACAAATTGGACATTGTTCAAATGTCCAAATGTCCAAATTGTCCAAATATCCAATATTATAATATGCCATCTCTGCTCCTGATGCATTAAACGAGGTAGTGTAGCTGTTAAAAATTAAAAAAGACCTCTGACAATTTATGATCATAATTGATAGGCTGAGTTTTAATTTGAGTAAACATGATTATTTTGTAACATATGAAAAAAATAATATAAAATTATGATCATAAAAGTTTGTTGGATAACTCGCCATTATTGTACAGGTCTTATGTAACAACCCATGCTTTCTTCACTCATTTATTGGCACATGTTTAAAAAAATAACTAAATCAGAACACATAGTGTCCTGATTTAATTATTTTATTTTTATTATTAAAGTAAATTTTTATTGGATGGTATTGGCATTAATTTGTTTTCGCTTTTTTTTAAAATTGTCTTGAATAGATCAGTTAGGCATTATTAGGACTTTGTTTCTTTAAATTCTTATTAGATAGAATCACATTTTTGATTTTTTTTTTTAAAAAATTTTTATTGGACAAGTCATACATTATTAGATCTTTGTTTTTAGATCTTTACTTCTTTAAAATTATTTATTGGATTTTTGTTTTTTTAAACAAATTTTTATTGGACAAGTCATACATTATTAGATCTTCACCTTTAATCTTTGCTTTCTTTAAATTCTTATTAGACAAATTCATATTTTTATTAAAATTTTTTTGGCAGATTGCACATTAGCTTTCTTTAAATTCTAATTATACTAAGTTATATATTATTTTGTTTTACTTTCTTTATATACTTTTCACTAAATGAGGTTATATTATTAAATTTTCATTTTTTTAAAACTTTTGGATAAGGCTATATATAATTATGTTTTTGCTTTTATATTAGATTTAGTTCTTTGTTTTTTTTTAAAAAAAATTCTTATGAATATGATTTTATATTATAAAGCTTATACTTGAAATTTATTAGTAATTGTTTGATATTTTGCATAAAATAATTAATAATTTAAATCATAGATAGATTCTTTTTTATTTATGCTGTTATCTAATGTGTGTATTTTATATTAAAATTAGCTTTTTATTAAGGTGAAGATGATGCATAGGTTGTTATATTAGATTCATACAATAATATTGTAAATTAAATTATTTAAATTTTTTGTTCAAAAATTTTTATTTTCTAAGAAAAAAATTTTATTTACAAAAAAAAAGTATACAGTATATTGTAACTATTGAAGTTTTTGCAATAAATTATCAAGTTCCATTTTTTTGATACTACTAGAGACAATAAGCTTATTTTCTTTGGCCATTTCATTTTTGAGTTCTTTTCTTTTAGCTTTTTTTCTTATTTTTTTATTTTCTTTTTATTTATCATTTGATGTTCTAGTAATCAATTCATATTTGTCTTTATTCTGTTTTGTAAAAATTGTAAACAAGATAAACATTTTTGGTCAATCTTGTTCAAATACTATCGTCCTCCTCTATAAATATGCAGTCTGTATTATGATTGTATAAAGGTTTTATTATGATGTAATTATAAAGAGATATTTGTTTATAATTTTATTAGTAAAGTGGTTGCAGACTTTGGTGTGATTATAAAAAGATTTTACAATAACATGATTATATAGGAGGTAATTATATAGAAGAAAGACCGTATTCTACATGATATTTGTGACTACAAACTAGTATTTTTAAACTAATAAATTAAAGATTAATAAATATATACATATCTGCTTTAATATATAATAAATAATCATACAAAATAAATTGGTTAGGTTTTTGCAAGGTGCTAAAGCCCAAAGAAAAATGACAAGTATTTACAATAATTCCAATAGCTAGTATAGATATATTGGGTCCATTTATAATTTTTTTGAATTAATATTTCTGGTTTGTTCAAATTTAAACACATTATGCTGTTTGTAGCAATTTAATTATAAATATTAATAAAATGCTCTAATAAAAACAAGCTATTTTTTTGTATACAGTTATTCAAAACTCTGTAACTTAAAGAATATTGTTTTAATTGAGTAATTTTTTAAGACATGTTTCATATTTCAAAAAATTAATAAAATATACTTGATACTATAAACAGTTTGTTGTATTATGTTTTTGAATTGTTTATCTTAAAAGGCTATAAAATAATTTAACAAAAGTATCTAAAAATTTTAGCAAATTATACTTTTAAAATTTCTAATATAGGATAGTTAACAATATAGGATAGTTAACATTTCTTCAATATAAAATATTAAATAAAAATATTAGTAGTACCTTATTATAATTATAATAAACAAACTATAAAAAGTATCTAAGCTTTATTACTAATTTTTCATATTCTTTTTATTTGTCTATATAAAAAAAATTGTATAAATATTAAAAACAAATGAAATTAAATTAACAAGTTGTTTTATATAAAGTATTCAAGATCTTTATATAAACCAAATTTTTTTTAACAATTTTTAAAATTTAAAACTAGTTGTAACAAGTTATTTTATAAAATAAATTAATTTTTCAGAGTTAAATGCTAACTCCAAGTTTTTTTGTTTTATTAAGGGTAGGGTGAATGTAGATCATTTTTATATAAGATCATTGTGCAAAAAAAATTTTATGCATGTTTCACAAATACGCCCCTGATAAAAATTTTTTAAAATATAGCCAATTTTAACCAAAACTTTGTGGCGCATAGGTCAGATCCTTCTATTTATAATAGTGAAAATTTAAATACTTGTACTATTTTAAAAAAACCTACATGTATATATCGTAAAATTTGCCTAGGTTGATTAAAATTTGCCTAGGTAGTACAAAAATTATTTTTATTCGATCGATGTTCTAGAATAAATAATTGCCCAATCAAAAATTGTGACTATATAGTCATTATACAAAATACGTAATAACATATCTAGGACGGATGAACAGTTTTTTTTTTATTAAATTTCGGTACTAAGATTCAGGTTTCGAATTAATTAGCTATAAAATCATATTTATTTTTATTTGTAAGCTTATTTATATAATAAAATATCATATATTGTAAATATTTTTTACGATCATAAATTTTTCTTAAAGAAAAAAGTTTGCTTATTTTATTTTCAAATAACTTCTATTTTACTTTTTGATTTTTGAAATTTTAAAACAAGAATAAAACTTTTCAAGCACCCGCTTATTTTCAAAATAAGTTAACTTTGAAACTCCAAGTATATACTATTTGGATTTCAAAATTAAAAACCAGAGAATCTTATTATATTTTTCTGAACTATAATTTAACATAGTGGGTGTTTCAAAGTTAAAAAATAAATAATGCATTTTGAAAATAAATTAAAAAAATGAATGTTAGTAGAGAAGAGAATAGAAAAATAAACGTTAGTAGAAAAAACGACATAGAATCATACAAGAAAGAAAATGTTTCTGACCATATTGATGAAATCAATAGAAAAAGAAAAAAATACTTATTCACATTATATAATAATACTGATTCCAATTCTACAAAAAGAAAATTTCGGTATAAAAATAAAAATAAAATAAGACAATCAGCTAGCATACAGCGAATGCCTCAAAGTTCCATTACATGTTCTATATTTCATGTTCCATATCAAAGATTTGCATACTTTACAAGAAAAAAAACGTTAGTGACCATACTAATAAAATTAAACAAATAAGAAAGCACTTACTCACGTCATATAATAGAACCCTAGCACAGTTGCCCAACCCAAGCGAGCTACAAAAAAAAGAATCAGTTTAGAAAACATACGAGTAAAGCATAATAATACCAAACAGAAAAAAAAATACTTATCATACGATTAGTTCACAATGATTACTTATTAGTTTTTATTGTAAACCCAGCCATACGTAGGGATAAAAAAAGTATTAGACAGAGCAAGAGAAACTATTACAACAAAAAACCTCCAAATCACATATTCATAGCCAATCGTATGACATAGAAGGTTCTATACGAGTTCGATTTTTATATGTATACAGTATATTACACAAAAAAAATTTGCAACCTGATCATATATGAAAATGATTTACATTTACCCTACCCTTAAATAAATAATTATATGAGCTAGGTGCTAGGAAAAGTGACCAAATTGACAATTTTTTTAAAAGTAATTTTTTTTTTTTTTTTTTTTTAAGGTATGAGGCCTTGATTATATTTTTATTGGGTAATTTATATAAGTAATTACATATAATGTATAAAAACTTAAATTGTACAAGGACAAATACATATAAATTATATGCAAGAATAGAAGCTCAGACTAATTTATCTAAACCTACTAGAGTGGTCAAAACTCACCTAGATTTGGATGGTTAAAATATTGTTTGTAGGTGTACTGTATTTGATCCACATTATAGACCAAATGCTAATTTTTCGAAGGGCTTGGCCTATCGGTGGGCAATTATTGGAGTCAGAGTGTAATTGGTAAGGTAATTTTTTTATATAAATTAATTTAGAATGATATTAGGATCATTTTTTACTTAAAACACTTAAGTTGTTGTATTAATAAAATTTTGCAGCGTAGCCCTTTAAAGTTTGCATTTCTTATAAGTTATTATAAGATTTACAATACAAAAATTGATTTTCTGAAGATCTTTTGTTTTGTCAATTTGGTTCCTTTTCGCAGCACCTAGCCCATATAATAAAATTAACTTACTAAGTTCAGTTTAGTTTAAGAAAAGTTAGATTTAGATTAATAAACCTAAACCTGAATCTAAACTTAAAAATATTTTTGAACATAAATTTTTGAACATGAACTGAACTAAACTTAAAACAAGTTTGGTTTAGGTTTAGTTTAAAATTTATAAACATATTCAAGGTTTATAATATATGCACATGTTTATCTAAAGCACAAAGTTAAAATCAAAAAAATTTAAAGAATAATAGTATTTTGTATAAGTTTATTAATAAAATTATTAAAAATATTATAACATTTGAAAAATACCTGCGGGTCGATAGCATAGTGGTTATGCTCCCAGGTCTCCATTCGAAGGTTGCCGGTTCAATTCCACTTGGCAGTATTTGAATTTGATAGTCAGAACCCGATTTGGGGAACCGTTAAAGCAGGGTGCCATCACGTGATCCGGCGGTCGTCGGCCTGTCCATCCGGAAGTCGGAGCGATACAATAACCAATCAAATTCAAGAATTTTTTTTGCCAAAATCTGGGGCAAATTTCATATATAAGGCATATCGGTGCGCGAAACTTTTCTTTTTTGTACAAGAAAACAGGTACGGCGTCCTGCAATCTTTCTTTTCTTTCTTTCTTTTTTTTTTTTTGCTCCTGCAATCTTTCTTACAAAGAAAAAAAAAATTATAATAACGAAAAAACGTTCTGCCAAAGAAATTTTTTTTAAAGGTAATGAATACTTCCGGTAAAGAAAACGAAAACATGAACTTCACACAAGACCTCTTGCAGCAAACATCCGGTTTTTCGCAACTAAGTCCTGAACCAACAGACGTCGTTGTAATAAATTCAAGTCTTACGCCTAACCAAAAACGCACTTTATTTTTTAATGTCCAACGACCGTTCGAAGTGCCGATGAACGAATTTGATGCGGAATGGTGGCCTTTAGTCACAAACGTTTGGGTAAAATTTAGTTCCAAGAACCATGTTAATGGAAATTATTGGAAAACCTATGTATGCCGCTTTAATAAACATTTGAAATCAAGCACGCGCAAAGAGGATGTTCCAAGTGAGAAACGGCGAAAAACGAAGGTTCGAGAGGCGGGTTTATGTTTCGCAAAAATAAAAGTCTCATGGTTTTTTACCACCCAGAAAGTGCTTGTTGAACGTTTTCAAAACTCCCCTGATCATGCACATGAACTAGAAGATAGTGAAAAATTAAAACGCTCCCAAGCTGTTCGGGTTTTGGTAGAAAAGGAAGCGGTTAAGAATTATCCCGCGCCCGCGATAGTTAGTGCGGTTAAAGAGTATGCAAATGAAAAGCTGGATCTCAGCATGAGCGTAAAGGAATTGAAGTGGAGGGAAGTCGCCAATATAAAATATAAGGTCTGTGGTCCTCAAAATACCTATTTAACGGGTGCTCCTAAATTAGCACAGGATATTCGGGATGCAACTTCGTTTTTAGAAAAAGAGGGCTATCGAGTCGAATTGTTTAGAATTCATCACCAATCTACCCGTGGCTTCGTTTTTGCACATCCGAAGCAACTTGAAAAGCTTCAAAGGTATGGATGGTTAACGCTAATGGACTCCACGCATAAAAGAATAAATATGACTGGCGTTTGTTTACGCTGTATATTCGGGACGGATATGGTTGTTGGAACGTCGGTGGGCATTTTTTCGTTAGTAACGAAGATAGTGACACGGTTGCAGAGGCATTGAGGATAATGCGGCGATTTTGTAGCTCTTGGAAACCTCGGTACTTTCTATTAGACCAAAGTAGTGTAGAAGCTAGAAGTATCATGGCGACTTTCCCAGGTCTTGAAAAAGGTGAACAGGAATGCGAAGTTATTTTTTGCACCGTACACGTTATGCGGACCTGGATGCATAAAATCTACGACACGGAAACTCGGAATAAGATGATTCAGGCTATGCATAAACGGACGAAAATTGGTTGTGAATTCTTTATCCAAAAATCGATTAACGAGTGTACCCTCTCCCCCATTAAAAAATACATCACAAGGTATTATTTGAAAAATTCTCACCAGTGGGCACTTTGGGCCCGCCAGCATTCTCCGCTACTTTTGCAAGTAACTTCGACGAACGCTTTAGAATCATATCATAGCGAGTTAAAGAGAACACTCGCCTCTTATTATGGTTTAATCGGAGCATGTAACAAGATCGTTGTACTTGACTTGAAAAAGCGTTCGGACTCAGATTATATCGCATTTGAATTTCGAGTGAAAAAAATTTCCGCCCCCGACATTGACGACGATACCCTAAAGGAAATTCACAAGTTTCCTTTTCCAATTCAAAAATTAATAGTTGGTGAAATTTTTGCTGCCAATAATAGAGTGGAAAAGGGGAAGGAATTGCCCGGTTTAATGTTAATTGAGTGCCACTGCCTTTTTTTCCGCAAGTACATGCTCCCCTGTAAACATATTTTTCATGAACAAAAATATGGCCCCAGAAAATTGCTGACAATTGATGCTTGGAGACAATTTCAACGACAGTTTGATGAAAGTGGATTCGAAATTTATGAACGCCGTGAGTTAGTAAATTTTGAATCATTTGAAGACGAAATCGATAAAGCAGCAGAAAAAAGAAAGCTTACCATTAATGAATTAATAGAAAGAAAGCGTAACCAGTACTGGAGTATCGAGGAAAATGGGGATGAAATGAAAAAGTCGGAATTCATTCAAAGATTGAAAATTTGTTTAGACCCCGTTCTAAAATAAATAAATAGAAAATGTTAGAAAACAAAAAAAAAAAAATGTTTTGAATATAAAACAAAAAAAAAAAAAAAAAATGTTTCGAATGTTATAAAAAGCCGCAGAATAAATAAATAAATAATATTAGAGGCGGATTTGCAACAGTGTATCGTGCACTGTATCAAAAAAAATTTAATTGTGTTCATTGTAACGAAAGCAAATTTAGTGTTAACAGAATCTCAAATAAAAAAAAAAATAAATAAATAAAATTTTGCACCTTTCTTAAATTTCGATCAGCTATCCCGTGACCGACGTGTCTCCGGATGTCTTAAATTAGGTCGGCCGCCGACCGCCGGATCACGTGATGGCACCCTGCTTTAACGGTTCCCTGATTTGGAAATAACCGAAGTCACAAGACGTAGTAAGAGGCCACAGATACTTCATGAACTTGTGGCGGTGTTTTCTGTATAACGTAATGTACCAACAGGGTAGGGAATCGAGGAAGATCGACTATCCCTGCTAGAAGTATAATAATGCGGTGCAACCCCAACATTTGGGCGGCTAAGGGCAAGTCGGATGAGCCTTATATAGTGAACTTTCTGAGCAGCTGAAGCTCCGTCGACGATAACTGAAACACTACAGAATACAGGGACCCAGGAGGTCATCTGGGTGGCGTAAGGCAAGCCGAATGGCTTATCTGAGATGGGTACATAGTTGAGGTAGCTCAAACGGAGGGTTTGCGTGAAAAGTTTTGTCAGTAGATCAATATTTTGATCATTTTTAAATATACAGTTTTAAATTTTATATATATTAATATA
>QKWP01000559.1:59512-80890 GCA_003550325.1 Gigaspora rosea
TAAATATATCCCTGTATGTTCCTAGTTCTTCCATTTTAGGTTCTATCTTTCTAGAAGATTCCTATTATTAAGTTGTTTTAACTTCTAATGTTTATTTTTTTTATTACTACTTATTAGTAATAGTTATTTCTAATAACGTGTTTGTTTATTTATTCAAAAGGTTTGGAGATTTCCCGTTTTGGTCTTTGTTTTGATCTATGTGTATGTTGTTGTAAACAGAAATCTGCACAATGGGGTAACTGCACTTGCCCACTTTTTGTCAAAAAATTTTTTTTAAAAAAGTTGTTTTTGAAAGAAATCTCTAAAAATATCATCGTCTCCAAATTTTGCTTTTATGTAACCTATGTTAGAAAACTATTTTCTCTAAGTTTATTTAAGCCTACTAGGTATACTTGTTATACCACTTTGGGGTATATCTTCCAAATTCCTTAGCTAGAATTTTGGTCTGAATGATCAATGGGAAGAGTTTTTTTTTGAATTAAAGTATTTAATTGTATAGATTTGTGTTATTTTAATATAAAATATATTAAATCAATTAAAAATAACACAAATCTATAACGATTTTGTGATCCCGTGATCCGAATTTAACAATTTTAGGTTCATTAGAATCGTCTCACTGAGACGAACATTTTGGTAGTAAAATCATCTAAAACAGATCAGTGGTTCACAAGGTATTCAATATTAAAGTTTATAAGAACTTTAATAATAATTTTTAATATTTACAAAACTAATATTATTAAAGCAATACAAATTTATAACGATCTTGGGATCCAGTGTAGTGATTTAAGCCACATGGTTTTATTCGGCTGGCTTAGCCAGCCGACTAAATCATCGGCTAAGCGGCTGGCTAACGGCTAACTATTGGCCTGCATTCAGAATATTTCGAAATATTTGGCCCGTACTTTATGTCCATTTATTTTCCTTTTCGAAATTTATCGGATTCTTATAATAGTTAGCTTTTAGCCGCATTAGCCAGCCGATCACATTACATCGGCTGGCTTAGCCGGCTAAGCCGGCTTAGCTGCGGCTGCATTAGCTAGCTTAAATCACTAATCCAGTGATTGGATTTTGATGATTTCAGGCTCGTTGGAATCATCTCATTGAGACAAACATTTTGGTAGTAAAACATCCAAAACGAATTATTGGTTCAAATTTTATTTATTTTTTTTTTAATATTAAGGTGACCACTTAGGTACCCTAGCACTTTATTGGTCCAAATGGGTTGGCCCGATCAATATGACTGTGCCATATATTACATTTGTATAATGAGAGTACAACTAGCCACACGTACAACTTTTGGTTGTCTAATTTAAGTAGTCCGCCTGAAGGTTCTACACTAGATGCTATACCTGCAACCCAACTAGGGGATTGCCTATTTAAACTCTCTGGCTTCTACCCATGTTCAATGTTCCTTCCAATATACCCTTTCAAGTAATTCACTATTAAAAGTACCCTGAGGCTTTAGCCAAACACCTATTGGAGGGCATTTGCCCTTGCGGTAAACCTGGTAGAGTGATACCTGTCCCCCACAGGTATTCATCTACACTTTCGGTAACTTACGCATTCACCGAGGCAAACAACTTGCAGTCAGGGAGTTACCCTGCGACCACTACCATTATCTACTACTGCCCTTGTGGAGTTCACTAGACCCCAGTACCCGGTCAGTTACTCTTTAAATTCTTTTCCCCAGATATCCCAGACTACCAATCCAGTTGGCCCGGAAGGATCGGTCTGCCAGGCTTTAGGTGCCTAAGGTCTCCCTTTCCTTGGTCAATGCTTTTATAACACATGACCTTTCCTCCGGAACGACACCGGCGGCCAGGTTGGTGGGCCCCTTTGCCATAGGGGCTCTTGTCTGTCCAGTTTTCCGGTCAGTCACCGCTAAGATCCTTTTCCCTGGTACCATCGAAAGTCTAGCTACCTCTCTACTCGGGACTTGCCAAATGGGTTTCTGTTTCTCCGGTTCCTTGGATTTGTTTGTGTAATGAAACACAATTTCGCCCAAAAGCTCTCATTCAAGATGGTAACCAAGGACTACAAGTAGTGTACCCAACCGATCGACATACGATCAACAAAACATAGTTACCGGAACATAGGTCTATTTTTCAAAAGCGTTGCCAATGAGATTTGAACTCTAGACCTGCCACTTGGGGGTGACAACTTACCAACTTTACTAAATCGCTACACCCTTGGTTCAAATTTTATTTAATATTAAAGTTTAAAAATTTTTTAAAATTTTAAAAAATTTTAAAAAATTTTAGCCAATCAAAAGTTATCTACTATTAGGACCTGATAATTTTCTGACCCCTCTACCCTAAAAAATCAGATGATAAATAGCGCTCTCTAACCCTAAGGCTGCAAAATTTTCTATAAAAAAAACCATATCAATAGTATGGCTACATGTAGCCTATGGCTATACATATATTAAGGGTATTGCTATTCGCACCATGGTTTTTGCTATTTGCACCATGGTTTTTGTGTAATATTAGATTATTAATCAACTTTTCTATTTGCATCATAGTATGGTTACACAAACATTTAAAAATCTTATCTTGCACCCCTATATGTTAATTTACAAAAAAGGTGAGTTTTTATTGGTGTAGCATTAAAACGGTTTAAGGTTACACAAAAATTGCAAAATCCTTATACTGCATCCTATATGTTGTTAATCTACAAAAAAAGCCGAGTTTTTATTGGTGCAACATGAAAATAGCCCAAGGTTACACAATATTGCGAAACTCTGGCCCGCATTATATTAAGGCCTTAAAAATTAGAGTAAGGGTTGGCCCGCATTATGAAATTAGGGTTAGGGTTGGCCTGCATTATAAATTATATTAGCAGGCCTACTAGATTAGGTTACCAAAATAAGACTTGTATGATATTACACAATATTAGTGGCATCATAACTGTTAATCTACAAAAAAATGCAGTTTTTATTGGTGCAACATGAAAATAGCCCAAGGTTATATGAAATTGTAAAACTCTGGCCCACATTATGTTAAGGCCTTAAAAAATTAGGGTAAGGGTTGGCCCACATTATGAAATTAGGGTTAGGGTTGGCCTGCATTATAAATTAGATTAGCAGGCCTACTAAATTAGATTACCAAATTAGGGTTTGTGTAATATTACACAATTTAGTAGCGTCGTAACTGTTAATCTACACAAAAAGGTGAGTTTTTATGAAAATAGCCCAAGGTTACACAAAAATTTTGAAAAATCTTTTTTATATAGTGTTAATCTACAAAAAAAGTAGAGTTTTTATTGGTGCAACATATATTACCATGGTGCAAATAGAAAAAGTTGATTAATAATTTAAAGTTACACAAAATCCATAGTGCAAATAGCAAAAACCATGGTGCGAATAGCAATACCCATATATTAATTTTTCTTATTTTAATATTTATTTTTTAGAACCGTTGCTTAAATATAAAGGTATGATTGTTCTTTGTTTTTTTTTATTTTTTTTATTTTTTTATTACATTTTTTTTTTTTAGTTTAGAGGCCGTGTGCTATGGCCGAGATTTATTATGAGTTATAGTGATGTAATATTTGTTACATGAATGAGGATACAACTAGCCACATGTGCACTTTTGTAAGTAGTCCGCCTGAAGGTTCTACACTAGCTACTATACCTACAATCCAACTACAGGAATTGTCTATTTAAACCCTCTGGTTCATGGTCCTCCTATTACTACCTGACGCACTACATTTAATGCAGATATTGTGGGCCACAATCCTTTTAGTATCAATAATCTAAGGGCTACTTTACCTTCGCACAAGAGCCTACCAGAACACTTTCCATGTCCCATACATGTATCATTGCCCGGATTTGGTAACCGAGGCTATCTGCCCTTATTAGGTTCGTTCTGATCATAGTATCCATCTTCTCTGGCGCATACTGTAAGGACCAATATTCACTACCTCCTAAATCAGGTCTTGCCAAACGGGTTTTTGTGGGTTTTTTCCGGTTCTCTAGATTTGCGATGTAACACATACATCATTGCGCCCGCAGACTCCCATTCAAGATGGTGGAACCAAGGTTACAGGTTTAGCGCCCAACCGCTCATAAGCTACAATTACCAAACGCAGATTTAACTTCAAAATGTCGCCAGTGGGATTCGAACTGTCAACCTGCCGCTTGGGGATGACACCTTGACCACTTCTCTAAGGCGCCACACCATCATTTTTTTTATTACATTACTAACGTTCTTACGTTTTTTCTTTAGAACGAATATAGTACAAATAGAACATGCTAGAATGAACATAGTATAGTAGATAGTTTTTTTTTTAGTTAGTTTGTTCAGTACAGTTCTTTTTTTTAGAATGTAGTATGATTGGACAAAACGTATATAGAACGGATGAATATAGTACGGTAGATAGTTTTTTTTTTTATAGTTTATTACAGTACTAACATTCTTATGTTCTTTTTTTTAAAACAGACATAGAATGGTCACGGTAATTTTTTTTTATTAATAGTTTATGTAATATATTTGAAATGCGCTAGAACGAACATAGCACAGTAGATAGTAGGTTTCTTTTTTTTAAAATTAGTTTTTTATAGTACTTATAGTACTTATATTCTTATGTTCTTTTCTTTAGAACAAACATAGTATGATTGGACGGAACATATAGAACAGACGGACATAGCACAGTAGATAGTTTTTATATATATATATTAGTTTATTATAGTACTACTGTACTAATAGTTTTATGTTCTTTTCAATGGATATAATATAGAGTTAGGGAGCTTTCAGAAATCAGCTGATTTTTGTTTACTATGAGCCTACCCCACCACCCACACCTGATACCCCAATTAGCCAATCAAATTTTACGATTATTAAAAAGTTAAATAACATTTAATTATAAATAACTTTTGATCTACTAAACCAAATTTGATGATTCAACTACCAAAATGATCTTCTCAACGAGAGGATTCTAGTGAGTCTAAAATTGTTAAAATCCAATCACAGGATCCTGTGATTGGAATAGATTTGTGTTACTATTAAAGTTCTATAATTTTTAAATAATTATCCCTTAGATTGTAGTAGAACACAGGCAAATTTGCCTGCGTTTTTGCACTTTTTTAGCTCTGATTTACTTTTTTAAAATACTAAAATAATTAAATAAAACTTTGTACAATTATATTTAAAAATAAGGATTACTTTTTTGCAAAATTAGTTTTTATATTATAAGAAAATAAATTATAGTTACATATAAGCTGAAAATAGATAATTTTAAGAAAAAATTTTTTTAAAAAATTTTATTACAATTTTTCTGCGATCTTATTTAGTTTTAGTTTTAGAACTATAGTTCTTAAGACAATATTGTAGTTTATATAAAGGATGACAACTTTCATTATTGCAACTTTAATGATTTACTTGTAAAAATTAAGACTTGTATTAGAAGTAAAGATTTTTTTATAGATGGGAACATATAAAATTTGAAAAAATCTAAAGAAAAATTTTAATAGTAAAAATGCCAATACAAGAACTTTAAACATTTATTATATTAAAGTTTTCTAATGATTTTAAAAAAATTTTATAACAAAGTTACTAAAACAAAACTTAAAAAATATTTTTTACTTAGAAAAGATATGGCTAAAATCAATATTTAAAATTTTATTAAAAATTTTAAAATACGCAGGCAAATTTGCCTGTGTTACAATCTAAGGGATAACACATTTATAGTAACACAAATTTATTTCGATCTTAGGATCCTGTGATTGGATTTTAGCGATTTTGGACTTGTTAGAATCCTCTCATAGAGAGGATCATTTTGGTAGTAAAATCATCGAAATCGGCCTAGTATATCAAAGTTATTAACAATTAAAATTTAATATTTAATAGTTAATAACTTTTGATCTACTGGGCCGATTTTGATAATTTTACTACCAAAATGATCCTCTCAATGAGAGAATTCTAACAAGCCCAAAATCGTTAAAATTCAATTACAGGATCCTAAGATCGAAATAAATTTGTATTACTATAAATGGGTTATAATTATTTAATAAATTATATATAGAACTTTTATAGTAACACAAATCTATTCCGATCACAGGAACCTGTGATTGGATTTTAACTATTTTGGGCTCTCTAGAATCCTCTCATTAAGAGGATCATTTTGGTAGTTTAATCATCAAATTTGGCCTTGTAGATCAAAAGTTATTAATTATTAAATATTATTAATAAATTTATAATTTTGGTCAAAAATAATTTTGCAACTTTGGCCAGAATTATGAAATTTTGGCCGGAATTACACCTGATACTTTAGCTGACCCACCCACCTACCCACCTAGAAATCAGCTAGCTCCCTTAACTAGAAAAGACATAGCACAGTCATAGTAAATTTTTTTTATAAATAGTTTATGTACTAATATTTTTACGTTCTTTTTTTTAGAATGAACGTAGTACAATTTGAACATGCTAGAACAGATGTAGCACAGTAGATAGTTTTTTGTGATTTTTTTTATATTAGTTTATTATAGTACTAACGTTCTTACGTTCTTTTTTTTTAGAATAGACGTAGTACAATAGTTAGTTAGAACAGACGTAGCACAGTAGATAGTTTTTTTTTAATTAGTTTATTACAGTACTATAGTTATTGTATTCTTTTCTTTAGAATAAACATAGTACAATTGGAATGTACTTGAACGGACATAGTACAGTAAATTTTTTTTTAATTAGTTTGTTCAGTACTAACGTTCTTACGTTCTTTTCTTTAGAACATAGTATGATTGGATGGAATGTAGCTAGAACAGATGAACGTAGCATGGTAGATATTGTAGTTGTTTTTTTTTTTAGTTTATTACAGTACTAACATTCTTACGTTCTTTTCTTTAGAATGGACATAGCACAGTAGTTAGCTAGAATGGATGTAGCATAGTAGTTAGCTAGAACAGACGTAGCACAGTCGTGGTAAATTTTTTTTTTATTTATAAATAGTTTATGTACTAACGTTCTTTTCTTTAGAATGAACATAGTACAAATAGAATGTGCTAGAACAAATGTAGCACAGTTAGGGTTCCTCAAATTCAAATCAAATCAAATATTGAATCAATTTGAATTTGATCAAATCAAATTGACCCTGATTTGAATTTGATTTGATTCAAATATTTGAATTTGAATTTGATTTGAATTTGAATTTTTAATAGTAATTTTCAAATCAAATCAAAGATTTGTCAAATCAAATCAAATTTGGCCATATTTGAATTTGATCAAATCAAATATAGTCAAATTTGAATTTGAATTTGATCAAATATTTGATTCAAATATTTGAAGATCAAATCAAATTGCGGAACTCTAAGCACAGTAGATTTTTTTTTTAGTACTAATGTTCTTATGTTTTTTTAAAATGAACATAGTACGATTAGAACGGATCGTAGCTAGAATGGGCATAGCACGAAAGTTAGTACACGATAGTTTTTTTTTTTATACATAAGGTAATAGGACCTATTGTTAGAAATGACCCTATTGTTAGAAATCTTTTATTTTTTGTCACAACACACTATAAAACACAAATTTTTTCAAACAATTCATCTGAAATATAAATATATAAGTTAGAATATATCATATTGCATAAAATTAACCATCTGTATATCCATAGAACCATATTTACCACTCTAGAAACTTTTGAGGCAATTACAAAAAACAAATAGGCTGATTTGCAAATTTTATAATAAGTTTTGATCTACTGATCCGTTTTGGATGATTTTGCTACCAAAATGTTCGTCTCAATGAGACGATTCTAACAAGCACAAAATCGTTAAAATCCAATCACAGGATCCCAAGATCGTTACGATTTTGTACTATTTTATTAGTAATTTTAAATTACTATGTATTTACTAATAAAATAATACAAAATCGTGACGATCTTGGGTTCCTGTAATCAGATTTTAACGATTTTGGGCTTGTTAGAATCGTCTCATTGAGACGAACATTTTGGTAGCAAAATCATCCAAAACGGATCAGTGGATCAAAACCTATCATCAAATTTGTAAATTAGCTTATATGAAATACAAGATAAAGTAAATATTAAACAACAAAAACTTAAGAAATAAGAGCAAAAAAAGAATAGAGAGCAGCAAAAAAAACAAAAAAACAAAAACAAAACATAAAAATAATAATATAAAAAAAAATTTTAAATTTCTAAATTTTTTTAGAATAATTAGATTAGATTTCTAACAATAGGAGCCAGTGGTCAAATTTTAACCAAATTTTACAAAGTTTTAAACTTATTATAAAAAAATTTTTTTATATATGAATATAATACAATTTATATATTATTAAATAATAGATAGATTATAAATTTTATATATAAAATTTTATAAAAATATATTAACATTTAAAAAAATTTTAGATGTAACAAGAAAAAGTTTCTAAGAATAGGTGCCATTACCTTATGTATAGTACTAACATTTCTTCTTTTTTTTTAGAACGAATGTAATACGATTGTTTAGTTAGTATGGGCGTAGCAGTAGTATAATAGTTAGTAGTAGTTAGTATGATAGTATGATAGTTGGGTCATTGCATGATAATTGGGATGTAGCACGATAGTTGTATTTTTTTAATTTTTGTATTTTTTTTATTTTTTTTGTATTTTTTTTTTATTTTTTTTGTATTTTTTTTATTTTTTTGTATTTTTTTTTATTTTTTTTGTATTTTTTTTTATTTTTTTTGTTTTTTTTTTTTATTTTTTTAAGTAAAAACATATGGACTCATGTAATCAATTTTGATTGGTCAATCACGAGGTCACTATGGCAACGGGTTGCCATAAAATAATGCCCAAAATAAAAAATATAAATAAGAAACATAATAACATGCAGGAGTGAAATTATAAATTTCAGTCTAAATTAAGTTTAATTTGGGCCAAGGCTTGAAATAACGCCCCAGCCTGCTATTATATGCAAATACGGTATAGACAAGAATAGAAATAAGATAGAAGAAACAATTAATTAATATAATAATCTGTTTTTGAATAAAGATCCATATATAACTATATATAGTAAATTGTAATGTATATACCTATAAGTTTTACTTTAGTCAAAAATTCTATTTTACATAACAATAATTTGTTTATATTATTAGTTGGCAAATAATCATTTTCTAGCAATATTTTCGCTTTTACTAAATAGATTTTAATGATTTTACTAAATTAAAATCAAAAAATAATGCTTTGCAAGTTTATTTAGAAATTAAAATATATTTACTTAATAGAAAAATAAACCTTACTTTGTTATAAAGTGGTATTTGCAGTAATAATTTTATATATAGATTTGTGTACTACAATTTACTATGTGTGGATTAATTATTTGAAAACAAATTATCAATTAAAATATAAAAAAAGCACTAAAGACACTAAACAATATAGTTAAAAAAAAGATTAAGACCAATAAAGTTATTAGCATATTAATTTAATAAAAGTATAATTACTTTTTTCTAATCTGAACCTCTCTAATTTGAGCTTTAATCAACTCTGTGAAAACTGAATACAAAACTCTAGAACATTGTAAATTTTATTATAAAGTCTGAATTAGCATTATAGTAACTCTTTAAGAACTGAACTTTTTAACCAATTTTACATATATAAACAGATAATTTGAAATAAATAAAGTTGATTGTACTAATTATAGCAATTTCTAACAAGAGCCTATTTAAAAAGCAATGATAATCTACTAGTAAGTTAGAAGGCTCATAGAAAAAACAAGTACTTACTATAGCAGAATATCAATTGATAACCAAATGAGCCTTTATTGTAATAAAGAAGAAAATATTAACAATAATATTAATTCTACCTTGTATAGTAAAAACAGGATTGTTAAAAAAAATAAATAAAAAAATTTTAAATATAAAATTGTAAATATTTAAAAGTATAATTACTATTGCAGATTAAAATAAGAGATTTCCAATAAATTTAGGTTAAACTCTTTCCAACAATCTTCTGTACCAAATTTTTCAAGAAGACCGATCTACAACAACTATATATTTAATACATAAAATAGTAAACTGGCTTTACTAAAAGTGACTAGAATAAGAGGCTCTTTATTAGAAAACTGAAACGTTATAGAAAGAAGGGATCTGGAACATCTTTGGACGAACTTGATATAGAAGTACTTTCAGTTAGACTTTGGTACTATTGAACAAAGAAGTAGTGGACAAAGATCTAGAGTTTAGTTTTAAAATGTGTTATTATGCTCAGTATAACTCCTACTAACTTCTTCCTGTTTGGTGCATTTTTTCTGATATTTATGCTATTTTTTTGGACCTTTTGGAATTTTCAAAATTTTACCAAAAAGTAGAAAATCTGGCTTACCTCCTCCAAAAGATCAGTGATAGCAGTATTTACTCGTATCCCTTCTAAATTGGGATAATGCCTACCAAATTGGAATTAAGTCACAAGTGTGTTTTGGTTAATTTGAAATAAACAATAGATAAAAACACAGAAGATCATTAGAGAAAAGCTGAAAAAAATTTCTTATATCACATTCTGATATTTTAGGTGTAGTTTGTTTTTTTTTGTTTCTTTTTGTTCTATATGTAAATATAGTACTTTGATAAAGTTGAATACTTTATGCAGTCTATATAATTTTTAAATTAGTTCTTATGAATAATGTCAATTTTGGTTTTTTTCTTTTTTGTTTTCTTTTATCTGTTCTCATTTTATATTTGTTCACTTTGAAATTCATAGGTTTTGTTATATTACCTCTTTTGTTTTGTTTCTCTTTATTTTCTAGAATATCTTTTGTTCGTATGGGTTTGGATCTAAATGCTCCTTGTCCTAGAGGCTAGATAAAAAAGACTAAAAAGAAGTTAGTAATCTTGACAAGTGCAGAAATACAGAAATAGAAGAGCAAAAAGTATAGGGGAAGAAAGAAGATAGGAAGATATGTAGGGACTTGTCATAGAAGGAGAGACCTTTTTATTTGGACTTGAAGTAGTCAGATGAGTCATCTATTTCATAACAAAGTTTCGTAATAAAGTAGTATGGCAGGTCGCACTTAGGTACTATTTGGGTGGCTGGTAATGCTAAACTTAAGTATTAAGTAGATCTATGTAGGTGCATATTGTAAATACAAGAGCCTTAATAAAGTATTAGCGTAGCTGCTTAAGGTTAAAAAAAAAAATTAGAGATTTCTATTTAATTTTCTAAAATTTATTATATTTGCTTATTATAACCTATTTCTAAACCCTAATCTTAATCTAGAAAATATATTCAAAAATATGCATTTTCAATCACATTTCTACTTAAATTAAATACTCCAATTCTTATTTTAATATTATTTTCATCTTATTGACACAATTATTATGTAAAATTTACAGATAATTAAGTTTAAAATATGTACTAAATCTAGTACAAACAAATCCAATCCATTGATAATATAAATTTAAATTATTAATAAATTGACTTAACCTTTTGTAATGTTCAAAGGCAATTCCGAGTTCAAACTTTCACAAATATTGAATTGGCAAATTTTTGCTAAACACATAATCAGGTAGCTTTCACAAAAATTGTCCACTTTCTATAATTTGGCCAAACCCGTTCTATAGTTGGAGTTATAGTTAGAACTATATAGCGTCTATTAGTAAAATTTCACAAAGAATATTTATAACTAGGTCGCAGGTCGCAGAAAGTTGTTTCCTACCATGTTTTCACGAAATAACGCCCCTGCGCATTATTTCGCGAAAAATGAATTAAAATAGTGCTATGTTTTTTTTTTTTTGCTTCGATTAGTAATTAAGTTGCATCTGAAATTCTATTGAAGATGACCATTTTAAGATCCTTTTTATTTCTTTCAAAAATGCCTCGACTTCTCAAGCAGTGACGTTATGTCAATTGGTTCAAATGAAGGCATATCTCTGTCCATTCAGGTGTAAACAGTGACTTTACTGTATTAAATTTCATAAACTATCACCGATAATTTGTTTCAAGCTTGGCATCTCATGAGATTTATTAAAATGTCACTTTTATTAGAATGAAATAAGGATTTAAACCGGTTTATAAAACTTAAATACTACTTACAGGTTTTAACCTTGCAGTATTCTTTATGGAATTATCGATTAGATTAAGTGGAATAACTTTTATTATCACCAAATTATTATTAACAATAAAATTGTTACGATTGTGTATTGAATTACAAAAGATTATAAATAATTTATTATACTGTATCTTAAAAGTTTATTGATAACCTCGAAGTAAATCTTTGGTCCAACAATAAAAAAAAAGAAATTTGTGAGCAATTGAAGTGATATTGAACACACCAGAAGATGGCATGTTAACATTGATGATGAGAGAATATTTTTTAACACTAATAAAGAATATCTTAGCGTTGTTGAATATTAAGAATGTTTAACTTTCTCCGAAAAAAATAACACCGATTTTAAATCAAACTTACAAGAAAATTGGTCTCATTCCCGAACGAAAATAATATACTATAAAATTTTTGAATCATCCAATTTTTACTGTTACGGGGCAAAAGTGACATTTCCGAAAATATAACAAATAGAAAACAAACACCGAAAAGCTTTGATGACATACGAGTTTGTCGGTCAAAGGTTGTGGCAAAATAGAGAACAAAAGTGAATCATATTTAAACCTCTTTTAAAAGTTATTACGACGCATATCTATTCATCACAACATGGAGATTGCCCGTCCGTAATCTGTCAATTACCGGTGTGCACTCTACCCACAGGATCAAGTCCACAATATAAAATAGTATACAGTCAAACCTCCCTAAGTGCACCCCCTATAAATGCACACCCTTCCTAAATGTACACTCTAGCCTGGTCCCAAACTCGGGGACTTAGAGCTAAATGTACACTCTCTACTTGCATAAATTTTTGAGACCCATATATGTGTATACTCTCCATAAATGCATGAACGTGATAAGTTTAAAAATTTGACCAATAAAATATGGAATTTACACCCTCTCTAAATGCACACCTACTTTCAATTTTAAGAACGTGCAATTAGAGTGAGTTGAATTATATTTTTCTATACTTAAGAGAGGTTTGACTGTATAGACATAAAAGTGTAGACATCAAATATATCAAATTTATTTACTTTACAATTTAATTAATTAGCTCCACTATATGCATCAATACTTAATAAATTATATAATGAAAATTTTAAAATTGAAGTATACTATAAATGCTTATTACAATTGCTATAAAAAACAAAACTTTTAATAATAAATTTCAATTAGGTTAATTATTAAATATATTCTTGTTCAAATTAAATTTTCTTTATTTTTAGGAACAGGTAATTTTCGCTTAACTAATTCTAATTTTTCAGTTTCATCATTATCGTCATCACCACTTAGTTCTTTAATATAGATGAAAGTTTTTTGATATAATTTTTAAAAAGATACAATACATAATACATTATAAACTCTGTTAATTGCGATTCCTTTTTGAAAAAAGAATTGGAAAATCGGCATTAATGAACATTAATTAAATAAAGTGTTTAAAAATCCAACAAGTCTTCCATAAATCATTGTTGTTTTTTTGAATAGAACTTAATCAAATATCCCAAGATATCGAAATACCAAACTTTATAGATTTCAATTATTAGTATGAAGATGAAAAGTGGGTAAAGATGATGATGTACTAATTCGAATTCAATGTTGTGAAAAAAAAAGTTAATATAAAAGTTAATGAAAGATATAATTATTGTAATAGCTGAATAAAAAAAAGAGAGATTTATTTAAGTTTTATTACTGTAATATTAGATTTATTTCAGAAAATTAGAATGAAAAACCAATAAAACAAACAATAGTAATGCCATATCATTATTATTAAATTCCGAGAATGTCAATTTTCCAATAAACTACGCAAATATTTCATGATAATAATAATGATAATAATAATAGTAATATAGTAATAATAATAATAAAAATAAACTAATTTATGGCATTACAAATAGATTAAAATTATACATGCGCATGAGCTAACAGAACTGTAAATGTAAATATCCTTAAACAGCAGCACCACCAACTTCGGGTCGAACACCATTCCAATTTACATTTTGATCATTATATGGAGGAGGTTGACCAATTTCGTTGCTTACTACAAACATTTCCTGTTGTTGAGTCATTTCTTGTTGCACAGATGGCATCATTTGTTGCTTTTGCATTTGATGGCATAGTGCACGTTGTTGAGAAAGTTCTTGTGCCATTTGTTGTTGATGGTGTTGTGACATTTGTTTTTGATAATATTCTTGTCGAGATATTTGCCGTGAATTATCTTGAAGTATTTTTTGTTGTGATATCTCATGTGGGATTTGTTGGTACTCATTATATTGTTGTTGTACATAATTTGTAGGATCTTGGAATTGAGAATCATCTTGAAACCAGTGACCACTCCCTTCCATATCGATATTACCAATATTATTGTTTCCGTTGGATGGTTCAAATGGTTGACATAAGAGTAAATTACCTGAATTATGATCCTTATTTTTAAGTATAACTGGAGAGTTATGAACTTCTTGACTACTTCCAGAATCAGAAGTTTTACAATTCTCTTGAATGGGAGGTTCATAAAGTAATAAATCTTGCTTAACAACTTGAGATGGTTGTTGTTCACCGTAAAAATAAGGATTATGAGTATCCTGATTTTCTTGAATGTTCATAGCTAATGGCAACATTGTTGCCGAAAATTGATAAGCCGAATTATCATATAATTGAACATTATTAGAGTTAGAACTCGTTTGTTGAAAATTGAAGGTACTTTCATTATTTTGAATATCGGTTAATAGTTGATCAGAATTATTATATAAACTTGGATCATTTGTTTGAAATTCATAAGAATTTCCAACATCAGGCATATCTAATAATGCTTCCATATCGTCTTGTTGACCATATGACGCGTAATTTTCGAAAGATACACCAGATGGTAACGCTTGGTGCACAGCTAGATGAGAAAGATCTGGCTGTGAACTATCACACACCATTATTCCTGACAGATTTTGATTCGCGTTATTTGAAATTATCGACGCGTCTAATGTACCTTGTTCGATTTCTTGAGTATCCAAGGTTTGTTTTGGAGTATATGTATCTGGAGTTGGCATATCCACAGGAGAATTTGCGCATAACTTTTTTTAAAAGTATTAGATAAATATAATACGATAATATTAATACGAATAAACATCTATATCAAAAAAAAATAAAAAATAAAAAATTAAATTAAATTTAATACATACATCCTTATATGATTTCATTTGTTCTTCGTATTTGATCATAGATACTTTAACCATATCTTGGTATGGCTATTAAAAAAATTAAATATAATTCATTTTATTAGAACAAGTATAAAATAAATAATATAGATAAATAATTTAAATAAATAATATAGGTAATACAAATTACTTTTTTCTCTTCTTCAGACATTTTTCTCCATGTTTCACCGATTAAAGTAAGTAATTCTTTCGCGCTCGCATCCGGGTTTGCTTCTTTAATTTCTGATCTATGTTTTTTATGATTAATATCGCGACGATTTCACACAAATAATAAAACGCGTTTTTTTTTTGATATCTACCTTTTAGCCTTGGAGAATTGCATGTAAGCATTAGGTGGCTTTTTAGGAGCATTTGGATCTTTAGCCTTCTTTACTCTCTTAGGCTTGCTCTGTTCTGCAGATTCACCATCATTACTCATTTCTTTTTTCGTATCATTAATCGTTGCAATAACGACTTTACTCTTTCGTTTTCTTGGAGCTTTAACTGGAACGATATCTTGAGTTTGATTATCCGTTACAGGAGAATCCGGTGATGGTTGTTGTATACTGTTATTATTTGCAACGACTTCTGTCGTTGTTATTTCACCTATGTCAGCATTGATATTTGAAGTTTCAGTTGTTTTTGTTACCGTTTCTTGTTGATCTTTTTTCGATTTTCTTTTACGGGTAACAGTAGCTTTAGTTGTTACAGGTGACACATCAGAAGATGTGGCTGCATCAGCAGTATTTGTCTTTTTTTTACGAGGTGAATAAGCCTTTTTTACTTGACCAACATCGGAAATTTTTTGAGTTTTTTTATTTTTTTGAGTTGATGCGTTATTTACACTCTTTGATGATTTTTGTTTGACCGAAACCTTAGTCTGAGTATCTTCATTAGTATTTTGTGGTGTTAAACCCGGCAAAGTTTCACCTTCTGTATTTGTGATCGTTTTGTTTGGGGTAGTAGTATCAGAAGAAGCGGCAGATGGTGATGTTTTGATTACTGGTTTGAAGTGACCTTTCATCGTTCTTTTTCTTTTTTTTTTTCAATTGTAATTTAATTTTTGCTAAATAATAATCAATATAACTTTTTTGGTTATGAGTGTAACACGATTTAATTATATATTAGGTAATAAACATGAAGGAATTGATGTTAAGTAAGATGATGAGCAAAGAATAAATAAAATAAAATACTGTAACAAAGAGTTACTTTAACCCAAATAATCCTATCGAACTCTAATGTGGGATGATATTTATTTTGAATTTTTTTAAAAGTGACGTATTAAAAACAATCCTGATGAAGTTAATGATAAATGAATTACGAATAGTATAACCAACATTAGCACATAAACTCTGTTCGGAGATGAGCGTTGAATGACTATTTAATATAATGACCATAGCCTAAAGTTATCTGTAATACGAGTATGTCATCTTTTAAATTATGATAAATTGACTGAGACAATCATTGTTTTGGTGAATTAAATTGTTTCTTGATTTCTAAATGGTGACGCAGATTTGTGATACTTCAACTTTTTTTGTTAACGCAATAATGAAAAAAAAGTCATTCGTGTCGAAGTTTTTAATCTTATTGTTCTGGAATATTTTGAATGTTACAAAAGTTCATTATGCTATTAAAGTTTAATTCAGTAGTTGTCTATAGCATGATAGGGATGGTAAAAAAAAACATTTTTCACCGTTTTAAAACATGCGATGTTTATGATTTTTGATATGCGGAGCCTAAATTTTATAATAATCACCACATGTTTTAAAAATGGTTTAATCAATAAAGAGAATGTTCGAGAACTATTTATTATTCATCAAGAGTACTCGTTAGTGCATGTTTAAACTAAAATTATTTTCATAACTCCTTTTTTTGTGAGCTAGTATAATATAAACTCGGGCGCATTCAAAAAAACAAACCAGATGAATTTATTCAATATAATTATGGAAACCTAAATATAGAATTCTTTACACGGGATTTAAATGATAGTGGCGCAGTATTTAAAGCTAAAAGAACAATAATCCAGTAGTTTTGATTGAATCGATTAAAGCCCGCATTCCATTTTGGATTTTATGGTTTCACTTGGCAAATACTCATTTGGCAATACTCATATGGGTATTGCCAAGGACAAACCTGTCATCGGAGTTTAAATTTATAATTTACCAGACACAATCCCCAAAAACCCCCCAAGGAATCATTGATTGAATTCGGATAAACAATAAACTTGAAATCCCGATGACAGGTTTCCCACCCATATTGATATTATATATTACAGGCATACTGACCTATTTTTGCTAGCCAGATCTCTCATGCATCTTTCAAATAGCGTTAGACGCGGGAAATTTAAGGATAGTTTAAGGAGCAAATTCACGTGATTCTACCAAAATTCATAATTTTTTTTCGTGTTCCTGCCGTCCGTAGATCGTTCGGCGTTTGTTATACATAACAGATCATTCACATGATAACAAGTGACTCAAAAAAAAAAATTTTTTTTTTTTTATTAATAAAGTTAAAACGTTTAAATCATCAGATTTAAAATGGCATCAACGACCAAAAAATTAGCAACTCTATCTAAAACCGCCAAACTTATAATTGACCTTCGTACAGGTTTAGGTGCAGCTAAATTAGATTCTAATGTTAAAAAAGTCTCTTTAGTTTTTTCTAGAAAACAAGATAATGCTGGTGCAAGGTAAATAAATTCTATATAATAGATTCTATATATTATATTAATGTAAATGTATTTAAATTTTTTAGATATTTTTTAAGAGAAAATTTACCACGAATAGCTTTTAATAATCCTGATCTTAATATTGAAGTTTTAATATCTAAAGAATATGGTGTTAAACCGATTCTGACTGTTGAATTCGGTAAATATAAGTGTATTTTTAATTTCTACATCTTTACAATTATTATTTATATTATTATTTAACTAATGTTGTAATAATTGAAAGAACGCAATGATAAAAAGGAAGTAATAATTCAACTCTCAAAACGATATTCTGATGATATTTGTCGTGAATTCTTGGATGTCACAAAAGCAACTCCAGCAATGTTAATTCAAAAAGATCCTAGTGTCTAAAGTTCAATTTTAATTTGGTTTATGGGCAATAAAAATTACTTTGTGCTTAATAATTTTTTATTATGGCAATTCAAAATTTTTTTTATTTCAATTAATTTGGAGTTGAATCTGAATTTAAAGCATAGATTTCAGCTCTGTCATAACTGATTGATAGTTCATGCGAGTTTATTTGAGTAAACTGATCAAAAATCGAAAAATATTACATAATCATCTTTCACAAATCACACAAATCATAGTAAGAGTGTTTGACTCAAAGTATCAGTGACTGAACTTTATGCAATCGAATTAACGGTGTATTACTAATCTATCAGTGATTGTGCCTCTTCTAAAGGTCATAAATGTTGGTTGCACATTCCTTCTCTCTAAATCAGCAAATTCTTTGCCGTTACTTGTTCATGTTTCATAGTAAACTTATTTTAAAAACTAGCTTGTTTGGCAAATCAAGAAATTACTGGCTGTTACTCTGGTTCGCCATTATCATTTTATCTCTTGTAATTGCCTGTTTTTGGTAACATCATTACAAGTTCAATTTTTTTTTTTTTTTATAAAATTACATATTCTACTTTTACATAGTTTTATACATTTAAAATAATACTTTTATATATACATTTAGGACGCAAGATGATATTTGCATAAGGAATCATAACAATATATCATTATTTTTACTTTTTGTATTAAGTTGTTTACGATTACAGTGCTGTTTATGGTTGTTAGGATTTTTTTTTTCTTTTACTAAACAAATATACTGTATATTTATGAATCAATAAAGGTAATTTTAATAAATTAAACCTTTTTCTATTAACTGTTTTATTTGATATTCTCTTATTAATAATCTTATTGAATACTAACTATATATAATACAACAACCATCGTCAACTCATCGTCATCACTATTTTGACTTAAGAATGATCTGAATTTGATGTTGCTTTGATTCATACTTGTTTGGTAAAATTGAACGCGATCATTCGCTTTCATTTTGATAAAAAATATATATTTGTATGGCTAATTAGTAAAACTAAAAGATTTAAAATTTTTAAAATTTTATACATTTTTAAATCTAAAAAAAGTTAATATATTATTCTTTGTATAATTTATAATATTATATAAATTAATTAAAAATTGTTTCAAGTACCAATCGGATGAAATATAAAGTATTTGTTTGTATTTTAGATTTCTTCATTGTCTACATCAAAAATTTCTGGACCCATAATTAAATCTATTCATTTTTTTTTTTGCATGTCAACAGTTCTATTAGTCGTCCCACCGTATATATGTACCCAACTGCAACTACGATGATAACATTCATGGCTTAATGAAGTTTTTAAAAAAAAAAATAGAGTTCATTTATTTATTTATATGAACTCTTACTTGGAATCTGCATAGAAGTCAGATACCTACATAATATTTGATTTAATTAATAATTTTATATCAATATATATTAAACTACCTAACAAAAATTTTAATCATACTACCTTTTGGCCAACAAAGTTCTAATGCATGAAAATTATTATTGGATACAAATCATTAGCCCAAGTTGTGGGCCATGTCCATAAAAAACGTTTTCTCCAATTTCTCTTACATTATTTATTTGGTTAAAAATCTCTAATACCTCTTACATTATTTGGTTAAAAAAGATTTTGTTTAGGTTTGAGTGAACTTTTTTACATTATGAGCTCCTATTTACCGTTTGTTATCTTACAAACACAAGTTGAATAAAATCACGTGTTAAATTTAGATATAAATTACTAATAAATCGAAATCGTTTTAAATAGTAGAGATAATAAGTGAAAAATGCAAAAAAGTAAAGATTAGTGAGAAAAAAAGATGACATTTATATATCTTTTTTAATGACACGAGTATTGTTTTTGAATCGTGACTTCGTGATTTTCACGCGGTGATATTGTATACACGTCATTCTGGTTATACCTACAGCTGGATATAACCGACATCATAGTAAAATCTTTCTATACCGACATTTTTTTTCAAAAATTTAATATAAAATGTCGGTATAACTCACTGTATCAACATTCTGAATTTTTTTTACTAATGACTCAAAAATGTCGATATAACCAGAATGACGTGTATTACTGCAGTACTGTATTAAATATCACAAAGCACATGATTCTGCAAATCAAATTGAAATACATATTGAGAATTTTGTTTTTATTTTTATATAATAGTTGGTCAGCAAGAATCTTCATTTTTCTGAAATGATTAATCTTTAATTCAAGAGGGACCTAGCGTTAGTGCTGAGCCTATACTATCGACCAAGTCGATGTTATAAAAATCGACTTGGCCTGTTTACTTAATGTGATTTACTAGTAATCTGAGATCCTATTGATCACTGACTATAGTATTGATTATCGTATGTCATGACTATAGTAACCAAAATTTGCCGAAATTCATTGTGTAAAATACAAAGTTTAAATTTTAATCAGAATAACTCTAAGTTTTATTTTGAATTAAATCATTATCACATGCCGTAGAGGAAGGCGCTTACATTGACCTAAGAGTGATCTTTGAATTCTGAACCTAAAGAAATCCGATTCTACTTGTAACCCCTATAAAAACTCGATACACGGAAATGCATGTATAAATACGAAATTGTATGCGGGTAAGCACGGGTTTCATAATCACTGCACGGAAATTGCACGGAAACTGATCATCCAAAAAATTTAATACACGTTATCGCACGAGAAATCGAAATCCGTGCACTATCGTGCATAGTATTATATCCATATATTGACGTGTATTAATCTTAATGATCACATAATTTCCGTGCACTAACGTGTACAATCGTTAAGATTCTTAACGATCATAATTTTTGTGCACTTGACGTGCACAATCGTTAAGATTCTTAACGATCATAATTTTCGTGCACTGACGTGCACAATCGTTAAGATTCTTAACGATCATAATCATAATTTTTGTGCTCTGACGTGCACAATCGTTAAGATTCTTAACGATCAAAATTTCAGTGCACTAACGTCACGATCATCGATTCCTTAACGATCAATTTTAACGATCATTTCTGTTCATGATGTCATGATCATCACAATCGTTAAGACTCCTTAACGATCATAATTTCAGTG
>QKWP01000559.1:81536-123023 GCA_003550325.1 Gigaspora rosea
TAGTGACTGGGATTATTTGTCATTTTTTATATATAATTTAATAGTAAAGAGTGACTTGTATGTTTTTAGATGTCTAGAGCGAATAGCTTTATTTTTCTTAATAATTTTAGAATAAATCGATTCTTAAAACTCCTTTATAACAAAGTTACGTTGAAACTTTTTTTAATATTAATATATAAATTTCAAGTTGACCCTTTACAAAAATTCTGTTTCATGTTGTAAACTATACTAAGAGACGTATTTTCATTATGGGCAAAAAATTTAATACTAGAATACAAAATTGTTAACGTAACTTTGCTATAAAGGTGTTTAAGAATCGATTTATGCTAAAATAATTGAAAAAAGTAAAGCTATTCGTTCTAGACATCTAAAAACATACAAGTCATTCTTTATTATTAAATTATATATAAAAAACCCCAATCACTACCTTGATCACTATCCTGATCATTAAATTCAAAAAAATCCTTAATATGATAATTAGTTTTTATTTTGGTACCGCATATAATTTTGTCAAACATAGTTTATCGCACACCCAGTGTCACGTGGGCAAGAAAATTTTGTGACGATGCTGGAGAAGATATTCGTCATCATATCCCTCTCTCTTACGTTTTATAAAAAATTATTTTTACTGTATAACAGGCATGGGCGTTAAATTCGAAAATCGAAGCCCCTAAAAATAACATCTATGGATTCAAAATAACGCCCACGCGCGTTCCAAAATAACGCGCACCCCATATTAATAAAGCAAGTGCTCCGAAAGTAGATTTAATGCTAAGTAAACCTGCTTTCGGAGTTTTTTTTTTTTTTTTTTGTTACGGTAGTATATTGTTATTAAAGAGATGCATAAAAAAATTTATATTTGTTTCAAAATAACGCCCATGCACACACAGGAGTGCGTTATTTCACGACAATATGGTATATCACATAGCTGTTTCACTTAAAGGATTAGTATAAAGTTATGTGACAGAATACGGCTATAGTTATAACGACAAGTTATTTGTAAAAATTGGCAGGATGATTAATGGTTGCGCTAAAATCCGAGTGTCAAGATCTTAGGTAACAAACAAAGTTAGGAACCGAAACACAAACCTTCCTAAACTCTTTAGATTTAGATTGGTTAGTTTTCGAATTTGGTATTTTTATCTAAATCCCAAAATCCTAAATCCTAAAAATAAACTCGATTCGAGATTTCGATTATGATTTGGGATTTTGGCATTAATTTTAAGTTTCAGAAAAACCATGTCAATTTAAAAAAAGGGGTAATTGCATTCTTTTTTTTTTTTTGAAATTATAATCAAGAACGATAGCATTAATCACGATCTTTGTCACATGATTAACCAATTAGATTATAAGCACTTGGTATTTTGTTATAAGAAATGTTTTTTGTATATATATTTATTAACTAATTAATAACTAAATAATTTTTAAGCAAAATCTTTAAAAATAATAATTAAAATTAATCTTGTTATATATTAATTAAATATAAATTATATATGTTTCAATACTTTTTTTTTTTAAAAAAAAAAAAAAAAAAAAAATTGATTATATTAATTATTTTACCGTAAATTCTCGAAATAGCGGGCATCTGCGCGCTATTTTGAATACCTGCGCGTTATTACGAGTACGCCCATGAGTGTTATTTTGATATTATGAGGTCAATAGTTGACTTTAATAAATTAAACTATACACATAACGTGATATTATTAATGTATAGAGGGTGCGCGTTATTTAGGGCTTCGCATGGACGTTATTTCGAAATCACTTATGCTATTTTTAGGGAGCGCGATCTTCGAAATGACGCCCATACCCGCTATTTCGAGAATTTATGGTAAATAAAATTATTTAAAGCGTTAAAAATATAGATATTTTTTATTTGTATACTACGTGAATGTGGATATATGAAATTTTAGCATAAAATAAAAAAAAATACTAATTTCCTTACTCTAACCTAACCTTTTAAACTGGGTCTTATAATTTATATGTTGTAAATCAATAAATTAGTATATTAGCACCCGTGTATAAACACTACTTAGTGATTTAATGTTAGTCGTCTTAGTCGACTTAGCCGGCTAAGTCAGCCGATTTTTTAAAAAAAAACCAGGTTAAACCGACTCTAAATATAGCATTAATAATTTATAACGATAATGTAAAATTATGCATTTAAAGCATAAGCGTATAAGCTCAAGTATAGTTATCAGAGCACTTATTTATTGTTATTTGTAATAATCTCTAATAGTTAATTGAGTGTAATCTGAAATATTCGCACAACTTAATCAAATATGTATATTGATATATGTATATACGTATAAACTCTATATCTTACATAATGATTTAAAGCTAACCGAAGATAATCATATCTCTGGTTCGTTTTGGGCAACAATAAAACTCAGTCGACTAAGTCGGCTAAGTCTGCTTTTATAAATCCAGCTTAGTCAGTTGATAGTTTAGGAATCGACTAATAAAATTTCTTATTTAATATAAAAATCATACGTATTATTATTAGTAAAAGTTTAGGACTTAACTACTAAACCATGAAACTCAAAATATACAAATTAATTAAATTAATTTAGAGTTAGAATTGTGTAAAGATTAGAATCAAGATAATAATTCAATTTTTGAATCTTAAAATTAATCTGCACTTACAGCATATACAAATACAGATTCATTAGTCTCTATAAAAAGTTCACAACCTCTAGATAGTAAAAACGTTTTCAAATAAAAAGAGATTGACACTATCTGCTATATACCAAATTTAAAAGTTAATTGATAACAAGACACTTGGGCGTCGTACTACAGTATAGCGTGAACGATTATGTTTTCATTTCGATAAAATTATTTTTTAGTACAAGATTCTAACGTTATTAATATTATCGCTAAAATAAAATTCCGTAACGTCATCGATCTCACAATGGGTACGTACGTACGTACGTAGATATGTACCAGTTGATCCTACCACATAACGGTTACTCAAGATTGGAACCAGTTTTGACTAGAACAAACATTAAACCTAGCCAGATTCTAGCCTTCTATATAATTACTATAACCTATTCAAGCTAGGTAAGTTAATTAAAAGTACACATTTACATTTATAAAATGTTCAGTTATGATCAAGAAAGTTCGCGTACCATGCCATTATCAGTACATCTTTTAAATTTGAATAGAGATACCGTAGTTCCTTTTTTTGACACTCTAAATACTTGCACTAATTAGTAAAACTCATCAGATTAAAAAAAAAAATCAAGGTACAACAACTTTTTTTATCAGTATTTATGTACGTACCTTCCAAATATATTTTAATTGATTTTTTAGTTTTGTGTAATTCTTTTATATGAAATGAAGAATGACGAATGCTTTTACGTATCAATTTTATAAGTGTGTACGTACGTACATGCGTACTTATTCGATTTTGGCTAATTTTTATAGTTTTTTATGAATTACCCTAAAGAAAAGAAATGAATTTGATATCTTTGAAAAAAAGTAAATCTCGATTCACAAAAATAAGTATAGCACAGCAGTACAGTTTATGTGTATTATGTAATATCAGTTAATGGTTATCGATATTCCCGCGCTTTTAATCAAAATCATTTTTTTTTTATTTTAATATATATATATACACTATATATTACATTCGTGTGTCATGTATCACAACTTTGCTTTATCATCATATGGCTTGAAATGAAAAAAAACGGAGGCAGTCGGTAACCAATAAAATGAATATTCTGGATGATTCTAAGAGGATGATAAAAATATACTAAATAAAGGTCAATTAAAATTCTAATAAAAGTTAAAATAACCAATATTGTGAAACATAATTACATTTTTTTTGCATAAATTCAAAACCAGGGAATATTAAAATCAGGATCTATCCGATATAAGAACAATAAATAATATATTTGATATATTATAATGTTTGAAACATTTTCTCCAAGATCGAAACAAAAACATATGCTATGACCTTTCCACATATATTATTTTTTTTTTTTATTATTATTTCAATATAAAATGCAATTTCGCGTCATCGAAAATTAGCCCAGTTAACCAAAAATAATTAAAATTCTATTGTTTTTTATAAAGTTAAGTCCTATGTGCATGCATAATAAATAAACTAGTTTAAAATATTTTATTGGGCTGAAACTAAATGCCTCCTTTTCTCCTTTTCGTTTAAGTATATATACATATTAATCCTATTTATCCATAATATTAATCCTATTTCATCATAATAATTCATATTTTATCATACTTATTATATTCATCATATTCATCATATTCATCATACTTATTATATTTATCATATTCATCATACTGTATTTATCATATTTATCATTGTGGTATACTTTTTTAATACGCGCCAATAAATTTTGTCACGGACCCACAATCAAATGATAATGCATTTATCAATAGTACCTTCCGTATGGAATAGTTTAAAGAAATTTGATTATTATTACACAAAATAAACTTTATTAAAAAAAAGCTTATTATACAATATATATATTTATATATATATAGATTAATAAGTTAAAGAAAAAAGTAATTGTTTTACATACGTACGTACAAAGAAAGATGTTAAATAAATTCTTTACGTAAACATGAACTGCAGGATCATACATAAGAAAAAAAAAAAAAGAAAATTAATGCACGGTTTAAAGAATTCTCGTGATGTTTAAAGTAATTTTTTTTTTTGGAAATAACAATTTCGGTGTGATGTAGAGATTCTCCAACGTGCGTACACCAATGCTCCAATTTCGACTAGATCAAGATAAACAAGTTATGTGCCGGGATTTTTAATGGTTGTTTAATTGTAGCAAATTTAATAAAGAGAATAAAGAAAATGAATAAAGAGAATAAAGAAAATGAATAAAGAGAATAAAGAGAATAAATAAAGAGAATGAATAAAGAGAATGAATAAAGAGAATGAATAAAGAGAATGAATAAAGAGAATGAATAAAGAGAATGAATAAAGAGAATGAATAAAGAGAATGAATAAAGAGAATGAATAAAGAGAATGAATAAAGAGAATGAATAAAGAGAATAAAGAAAGAGAATAGAGTAGAGAGAATAAAGAGAATGAAAAAAAAATAAAGAGAATAAAGAGAAAAATGGTGATTTCGCGTAGCAAAACACTTCACAAATAATTAAACTTTTAACAACAAAATAAATTCCCAAGACAATTATAATAAATTATATGCATATTTAAGGTTTCTGTTTTGATAAAATTTATTTTGAATGTGTTTGCATTTAATTTGTAATTAATATACTTTGTAAAAGAATGACTATCACTATCGCTATCGTTATATTTCTAATATTCCTAATATTCCTAATATTCCTAATATTCCTAATATTCTTAGTTATTCATCCATCCATCATAATCATACATATAATTTAATCTAAAATACAATATTGATATACATAATGATAATATTTTGATATATATAATTATAATACTGTAATATTGATATATATAATGATAATATTAATAATAATATTGATAATATTGATATGCGTTGATGAAAATTTTTTCTAATAATTTTTAACTAACTTAATAATAAAATGTCTATGAATGAAATCAATTCTTTCAATTGTCACTTATAAATAAATAATGAAGTTATATGCTATTTACATAAATTACATAAAAAAAAAAAGTATATATTTTCTTCCAGAGAAAATAATCTATTTTTCATAATCATAAATCATCCTTATAATAATTTTTAGTTGCTACTGTGCTTAAACAACAATTATTAATAACATCTTCATACTCAAACTTGTCACATAATGACATTCTCATTCTATACATTGCATCTGAAGGACGAATTTCATCATTAAATTGTTCTAACCATTGTAAATGCCAATTAAGTCCTGGGAAAGTAGATTCCAAATAATTTCCTATTTTATCACCAAATCTATTCATTATTAAATAAGCTTTTGTTCCAAGACCTTGTTCATTAAGTATAGGAGTTATTAAAGGTATTGGAGTTTTTCCAATAATTTTTGGTAGAACAGTCACAAGATATGGTATCCGATCTGATGCATAGAATGATATTTCTAAAGTTATATTAAAACCATGACCACCAGCTGACATTATGAAACGTTTTTGAAAGTATAATACTAATTTATTGAGTGTTGCTTTAAGAGCATATACTAAATTATCAAGTTCAGCAGCAAGAGTTCTACTGCGAAGAGATAATTTAGATTTTTTAGAATTTTTTGGACGAGGAATCATAAAATAATCAAGTTCTTCGTCTAATTGTTCTTGTGTTATTGGTATCGAACATT
The DNA here is from genome assembly GCA_003550325.1 of Gigaspora rosea. Classification (NCBI taxonomy): domain Eukaryota; kingdom Fungi; phylum Glomeromycota; class Glomeromycetes; order Diversisporales; family Gigasporaceae; genus Gigaspora; species Gigaspora rosea. Next base: position 87,807 of record QKWP01000559.1, read on the forward strand.
TTACTAAATATAAAAAGATATAATAATAAATATATATGATAATATAATAAATATATGATAATATAATAAATATATGATAATATATGTAAAAAAATAAATACCTTTATCAACCGAAGGAATCTTTCCAGTTCTATAAAATTGTAAAATACAATAAAATAACCTTCCATTTCTATCAATATAATATACATTTCCATTTTTTGAAGGTAATGCCGCATGATTTTCTTCACTAAACATCATTCCCAACCTTGTTTCTGGATATGCAGTAAACGTAGATCGATAGGTTTCATACTATTCAAATTATGTAGAAATGCATTAATTAAATTATTTAAAAAAAAAAAAACATTATTAACATTAAGGTTATAAGTGACGTAATACAGTACCTTAATCCCACCAACATTTAGTATAATTCTTTCGCGCGAACCTTTTCTATTAGTTGCCATATTTTCTTATCGTTTTTTAATGCGTAGTATTTTTAAATGCGACTTTGTAACCTTAATTTTTTATATCGTAAAGATTTTCTAAAAAATTTTTTTTTTTTAAAAAAAAAAAAAAAAAAAAAAAAAAGAGTACTACTGCTTTATATAAAATTTCGGGATTGTTTCTATATATTATATATTTAACCATTAGATATATATATAGATATATAGAAATATTATATATATAGATATATTATATATAAATATAAATATATATGTATAGATATATGTATAGATTATGTTATATATATTAAATATTTAATATATGACTAGCCCATCTCATCAAAGAAAGGATTTCAAAACAATTCCTTTGTTACATGCAACAATGACGTATTAAACATTGACATACAAATCGGTAAAAGCCTTACGTAACTTAACAGTAAATACAAACTTTTTTTTTTTTTTTTGTTGTGATACGGAAAAAAAGTGACAGTGATAAATACAGATCGACTCTGCGGAAAACCAGATTATGGAAAAACCGAAAAATTAAAGTATATATTTGAAATTTATACGATTTCAGGAAATTTATCATTGTTTGAATAACATAAAATCGTAAATGTCTTAAAAGTTGTAAAAGTCGTAAAAAGTCTAGATACTCTAATATTCCAAATATATAAATCATTCAGGAAAGATTGAATATATAAAAACCTATTATCAGTTATATACAGTATACCTATTACGGTATTATATATCTAACTCATATCTATCTTATCTAATACTGTAATACAATAATACAGTAATAACTGCAATAAATGTAATTCTTGTAATTTTGTGAATTTTGTGATCAGCTAATAAATAAACTGCATATTTTAAAATATTGTCAAATTATAAAAAGTAATGATGATAATGATGCACAGTTACGCTTTTCATATGAATTCTAGAATTCATTGAAATTTAACATAATGCGCAATCATTCGATCGATTCTTAAACATCATTGATTTGATTATGTACCGTTTTTATCTTGTTATACATTTACTAATGTACAACGTTTGTTAAATACAAGATTAGATTTTCAGGAAATTCGTGTATCATAGTATTAGTATTATATTAGTATTATATTAGTATTATATTAGTATTATATTAGTATTATATTAGTATTATATTAGTATTAGTATTAGTACTTCCAATCAATTCAATCAATTCGAATATTATTTGTTCATCTTGTTTAATATCATAAAATATAGACTGAAACATTTACTAAAGTGTATTAAAAATAATTTTTAATTTTTCTTTGATTTACAAAACTCAATTTATTAAAATCTTATCTGATATTGATAAATACTTGTACTAATTTAACTTAACCTTTTTTTTTTATAAAAAATCTTGTTGAACAAAAGTTCTCTATACAAACTTCTTTACTCCTGTAATTCTTTCTTCAATAAAGCAACATAAGAAACATAAGAAACATAAGAAACATAAGAAACATAAGAAACATAAGACATAAGAAACATGTGGGAGTTCTTTTTTTCGAATATAGATGTACTGCAAGTTGAAGCAGATATATTCGTAACAGTGGTAAAAAGAATATTTTAAATAAACTGCATTATAACTATTATACTTAATGCCGTACAAATATTTCTATCTTTGTACATTTTTAAAAACCCTCCGTGTCGCGTGAGACTTTGAAAATACACAACATGAAAAAAAAGGATAATAATGTGTAACCTAATGATTGAATAATATAATTACCGTCTACGTCTACGGTCTACGCCAAGTAGTTATTTATCTTCATTTGATCCTAAAGAACATAATTAATCATTGAAAGTAAAATTTTATAATTTTTATGCATGTTTGAAAAGAAGAATTTTCTATTCATTCCATTCTAATTTAATTGATTTACGCGACTTACATATTTACGTCAAAATTTTAATAAATTAGGTTAAAAAAAAAAAATTGTGAAATAGGTAATGACTAGGTATATGTTAATGTTTAATTACAAAAAAAACTTTATTATAATGATATATAACCTTAAATATTAACCTAACCATTTAATTTTAGTTCTATGCAATTTTTAACCTAATATAAATCTAATATAAATCTAATATAAATCTAATATAAATATTATTTGATTATTATTGAAAAGATCCACGAGATTATTTAGCTGTTAGAATTTCGCAAAAGTACTGTACGTTCGTACGTACTAGTGCGTATCATTGAAAAAGCACTCTGGATGATAACAAATGAATGATAACAATTGTATCACATTGTTAAGATATAATTAGTTTCATATTTGTTTCATTATTCTAAAAAAAGTTATGAACTAATCTAAATTTTTTTTAGTCTAACTTGTAATGAATAACGCAAGATTAACACGAAAACTACCGCCATCATTTTTTTTTTTTTTTTTGTTGTTATTCTCTATTTTAATAATCTACATGCGCATATGCAATACGGACGTACTGTACGTAACGTACAGTATGTTGTACGCTGTTCTGCATTGTGACGATAATGGCTTGCAATAAGGTATCGCCTAATTAGTATTCTCGCAGTAGTACTGAAATACTGAATTATTTGTCGTTATCTAACAAATAAATAACATATATAAAATCAAATTTGCCTCAGCGCACATTTTGCTACAAACATTTCAAAATTTTTTTTTGAATGAAAAAAAAAATATTTTTTTCTTATGAGTAAAAATTTTTTATAATAAATATGATCAAAAATTTTATACAAAATTTTAATATACCATCAACTACTAGTCTTACTAGCTTTGCAACTCCACCAAACACAAGTTATTTAAGTACTTCTATCACAAGTACTATTAATACCGATACGAATAATAATAATATCGATAATTCAGATGAACGTAGTAGTATTCTTACGGAAAGTTTAGCTGCAAAAGAAAAGATTGTGTTAAACGTTGGTGGTATAAAGGTATTTATTTTATTATTTTTTAAAAAAAAAGGTTTATTTGTTTATTAATTTTATTAATTGAATCAAAATATTATATTTAAAATTTTAATATTTATATAGTACGAAACTTATAGGTCAACATTAACATCTTATCCAACAACATTACTTGGTTCTATATTTGTTTATAATGATCATGAAAACCCTTTTTGGGATTCAGATCTTGATGAATTTTTTATCGATAGAGATGGTCATTTATTTCATTATATAATGCAATTCTATCGAACTGGTAAAGTTCCTACTATTGATCAAGGTTCGATATCATTTATCATTTTATTCATTTTATTCATTTATCATCATTTTATTAAATTATATTTTTTTTTTATTTTGTAAATTTAAAAATCTAACAACAAAATACAACATACTTTTATTTAATATATAGCAATAGGATTAATTCCAATATCAGCATCTGAATTAGAGGATGAATTGGAATATTTTAAAATTCCTACATATCCTCCTTCTCAATTTTCTTCTTCAACTTTATCTCCAAATCAACTTTCTTTACGTCATAAAATGATAGCTTCTGAAATTGATTCTTTTATTGAAACTTTAACTTCTACTCTTTTAAATATTTCTTCTCAATTTAAAAGAGAAATTTTTTTTAAGCGTAATTTTCAAATTTATTTTGAAATAAATTTTCATAATAATGATCGAATAACTGATTTTAATATATTTCCAAATGTTCCTTCAACTTTAAAACAACAATTACAAAAAGATTTTGATTCTTTTTCTGTATTAGGTTATGCTATTTTAGATAGGTTTGGTGATGATATTGGAAGGTATATGATAAGTAATGTTCAAGGTTGTACTTGGGAATGTAATAAAACTAAAGATGTTGGTTGGGGTGGTGTACATGAAATATATAAGGTTAAAATTGGTGTTGAAAATAGTTTTGAACATGAAGATGTGGTCGGTCATTGTTGTTTAGCTAATATTGGTAATGATTCTGGAATTGGAAGTCCATAACGAACGATAAAACGATAACAATATCAATAATTGATAAATATGGTTTTTTTTTTTTTTTTTTTTGTGAATAATATGAATATTAAAACTTTTAGATTTTGTTTGAAATATGTGAAAAGATTGATAAAAAAAAAAAACGGACGCACGTACGTATGCTAGTGGATTGTAATATTGTATTACTCAATGTTACATCCATTAAAAACGCAAGGGGTATGATAGAATTGGTTTAAATTTGTATATACAATAATAACATTTCAAAAACCTACCAAGCTATTTATTTTATATATTTATATATGTATATTATATCAGATATATATACACACATAGAACTTTCATTTATTTATGTATTTTTATGTTAGATTTTTTTTTTTTTTTTTTAAAGAGTATCAAACTTTCTTTCTTGTATATTATGAATTATTTTACTTCCCGTTTCACTTTTTTTTTTTAAAGTTCTAAAAACAACACTAACAATAAAATTAATAAATTAAGAAATAAATGTTCATTATGCACTCCAAAAACTTTTGTGTAAGCCGCCCGCTTGCATATGCTTTTGCCTCGATCTATTATATTAACAATCAGCCTTGCATGATAAGAACGTTATCCATCGGGATCTAGCGAATTTTAAATTTAAAATATCTGATATATTTTTTTTTTCAAAAATTAAACTACGATTTTTTAAGATTGCTTAGATAATGTTTCATTTATACTTTTCCTGGTAGCATTTTCGGTGGGTCGATTTATATAAAAAAAAAAATAACTGTTATCTGTTATATAATTTTGTTAATATTTATTTAGTGAATTTTGAATGAATAGTAGATTGGTTAGACTAAATCAACTTGCTTATCTTCAAAAAAAATTATATTGATTATCTGATTGAAATCAATGAACATTAAATTGACTTTGTTCTTTCATGATGCAAATATAGTTAAAATTTTTCAAAAAATGTAAATTCATTCAAATTCATTCAAATTTATACTATTATATTTTTACACTTATTTTTATGTCGTCTTTGTTACGGGGTGAATCGTACAAAACAATAATTGTTTTCAAAGACAATGAAGGTTCTCCCTAAGGGATGTCTCCTTAAGGGATGAGGCTTTCTCCTTTTTTTTCCTTTAACCTTTGGCATGACACCTTCTATTGACTCGGCAAACGTGTTTGTGTTGCAATCCAGCAATCACTAAACCTCCTTGATTGAAGTTTCTATGAATCCACAATAACTATATCCCCTGAAAAAAATTACTGTCACATGATGATCGACAACAAACTAGCCAAATAACACGATTAGGACGATTAGGAAGAAATGTTTATTTTGTCTGCGCATTAACAAAATGTTTTCCTTGAACGATTTGCTAATAGAATTTCTAACTTCTAATCCTGACATAGACCCTAACCCAAATCCAAAATAAAATTTAAAAAAATTTTCAATCATCACGTGACAATAACGTACTGTACGTACTGTACGTGCATACATACCCTGTTTAATCATTTGCTACTGCTTAAAACCTATTACTTTATTTAATTAATAAAGAACGCACCAAAGTCTAAAAGATTCGCCTTGGCATTGCACTTCTTTTTCTAATTTTTTTTACCGGTAGCTAAAAACTCTTTGCAGAAATCATTTCTAAACAAGTTACGCTTCGACTTGTATGCTTGAGGTCTAATATTTTTTCACTTTAACTAATTAAATTTAAATGACTTATAAGACGAATGTTCAAATTTTATATGTTAATAGAAAATTCTAAAGCGTACCTTTATTCTTCAAACATTTAATAAAGCTCTTGTAAAAATTTCTAGGTAATTAACTCCTTGGGTTTTCGATAAGTTGCATCATTTTAAAATTTATTAATTTTAATATATTAATAATAATAACGATAATTATTGATCTTTTATTTGCATATGACGAAAATCTGTAATATATCAAATTCTATAGTTTTGCTCACATAGTTTTGATTTACTTAGTTGAGTTATTTAAAAAATAACGATAACGGTATTGGTAACACATGATGAAAATGATTTAACACCTAATTAGGGGCGGAGCAACTCATATTTAATAATTTTTTCAATTAACTTAAGGGTTAGATTAGTTTTAGAAAGATATACATATATAAAGCAAAATTGCCTTCCCGACATTTTTGATTAACACATCGAAGTAGGTTTAGACTGCCGTTTTTTGTATTTTTCAAGTTTTTTGTTTTTATTTCTTGTTTTGCTTTGCCAGCGATCACTAAAATTCTATAATTTGATTGGTGATTGATCACATGATTTGCTTCCGCTTTAGACGTCCCCCCTTTTGCATCCATATTCCTTAATTCCGCCCGACAATACGCTCCCCAGCCTTTAATTTTCATATATTTAGATGGGATAAAATGCGCATCATATCGGCTGATTTGATTTTTTGGGCCTTTTTTAAGTGACGTTGAAAAAACTAACAAACGAAGCATTTGTTACAACTAACAAAAGAGCTTTTTTGACGTCTAGACAAGTTAAAAACCCAATAAAACAAGAAGTACTTTTACCGTTTGTTGAAATATTCGGGTGTTTTAGGAGGGGAACGATGGGTTCGAGCAAATTTTTAAAAAACTTTTTAACACATACAGTATTTGGCTTATAATTAAATATATGCACCATGATTTTCTACATATTTAATTATAAACACAAGGTTAATTAAAAAGGCCGTTCTTATGAAAATTCTAAATTTTAAGTACTGATAACCTCAATCATGATTGGTTGATTTGGGGTCAAAACTAATCGGCCATATGTGATGCGGAATCATGCGCACGCATAAACGCGTTAGCTGATCTGAGGCACATGTAACGATAAAAAAAAACATTATCGCATTATGAATTTATTCAAAAGCACCAGTTAGACTTTTCAAATCTCAAGTCAGATTGTTTAAATTTACCAGACCCTGTCAATTAATAACGATTCGGCCCTATAATAGTGCTCAAGAAAAGGAAAGGCAAGAGGTATTAATCCCGTTGGTTGTGACCGTTATCCCAACACCATCCCAATACAACCTTTCTTTCTAGACAAATAAAAGATCTGAAAAAGTATTGGAATTCCTTCAAGACTGTAGTGACTGACCCGTTCAAGAAAGTATGTTTTTCTTTTTTTTTTTTTAATTAATTTTGTCAACATTTTAACAGTATTTTCCTTTAGCTAGCCAGGAAAAAAAATTTTATATATCACGGGTGTTGGCTTTGTGATTTCTTATCTGTACTTCACCCACGAAAGTCCTATAGCCCAGAACAGGAATATTACAAACGTTTTCAAGAAAGGAAAAATTGATCAAGATGCTAAACAACTTAACTCAAATAAACTGGTCAAACGCGAGAATCTTGAAAATTCTTTGAAGCAAATTTTTCAACACTCTTTAGATAGGTATTATCTAATTGTGGGCGAGCATGGAACAGGAAAAACAACCTTGGTTCAAACTACTATCTTGAATCTCCAAGTGCCAAAGGTAAATTATTCAATACTCTCATTCCTTTTCGATTTAATCATATTCTATTTCTTATTGTTAGGGTGTTGTCCATTTTGAGTGTCCTTCAAATGCGAAAGAATTTGCGATTAATTTGGCAAAACATCTCAATTGTGAATTATATCCACATAATCTTAGAGATATCATCGTGCAATCGACAACCAATGCAGCAAGGAGAGGTACATGTGATTCCTTTGTACTTCGTAACAATTTCTTTCACATTTATGCTCACAATTGACATGTAGGGCAGGAAGATCATTCAGAATATTCTAGTTTTAACATCTTAAGGATGCAACTTCGAAAAGCGGCGAAATACTATCAGGAAAAATACGGACGTCCGATGGTTTTGATTCTTGATCAAGTAGATCGCATTGCTAAGAAGGACCATGAGTTTTTTGGGATGCTCCAAGATTTTGCAAAGGACTGTGCAGATGGGGGCTACCTTGTCATTATATTTATCGCAAGTGAAGGCTTGGTTCCGCAAATGATGAAATGTGGGATGTTATAATTATAATATTTTGCCATATAATGAGTCCTTACTAAAATCTACTATTTAACAGCTCGTTCTGCCTGGTCACGGGCAATGATTCCTTTTGAAGTTGGTGATATCTCAGATGAAGATGCTGTGAAATTTCTGCAGAATTCTGGCGTTGATCAAAAAAACGCTGAAGTTTCAGTAAAATACCTAGCGGGCGGAAGGTTTACATTATTGACGGAACTCCGAGCACTAAATCAAGTCAATTCTAAAAATTTGTTTGAAGGTATATAATTCGTTGCAACTTTGACTTCTTAACGTAAACAATTCGGTTTCGTTTGATATCTATACTTTTTATCAGAATTCAAGAAACGGCTGTTTTCACAAATTAAGATGAATTTGCGAATGGTGGAAATTCCTAAAAACCATGAATTTTTTATAAAACTCATTGAAGTAGGTCGTATTGACATCGAGCAAGCTGAGACCATTATACCAATCAGCATGATCCATAAACTTGTTGAGATTAATATTCTCAAAGAACATCAAGACGACACAGTGTCCTTTCATTCACGTTGTGTCGAGACTTACTTTAAAGAGGTAATTCTTTCTAATGCTGCAATTTGATTCATAAATATCCTAATACTGATAAGCTTGTATTAGGTGAATAAATCCTAGTTTCTTTCATTTTATGAAGTTATATTCGTAAAAGATATGTAAATCATGGTCAAATGGCAAGTGCAATGATCTTTTATACAGGAACGAAAATATTTACTGTGTTCGTTCTCATAATCAACATTACATATTCTATCATATATTATAAAATAAAAAAAATGAAAAGAAACAGAATGTGTTTTAAAAAGAAGATTGAGAATTCTAGAATATTCAATTGATTTATTTTAGTTTATGTTAATGTTTTATAAATAATGCCAATAGCTGTTCTTGTAATATTGGAAGACAAATTATAATACTTTATTTTCATTAAATCACAAATTGCATTTTGAAAACATCGGTGAGTTAGTATTGTCAGTATATGGAATCTTTGCTAGGAAAATCACCCTTCGACATTTTCCGATCGGGTAATTTCAGACAACATACATAAATCGTCTTTTGTCATTATTGATTCAATGGTTCATCAAAATAAACTTTTGAGTCAATAAAGCCAAAAGATGATTGTTTAAGTTTGTCCGAATTGTCCCGATTGGAAAATGCCGAAGGTAGCCAAGATCCCATATATAATATTATAAATTTTACATAAAGGGCCCGGAAAATGAAAATAATTACTCATAAGGGCTCAAAATGAAAATAGTTACATATAATGGCCCAAAATGTTACAATCAAGGGCCGTAAATAATTATATTTAGCAATAAGTTTTTAATATTTGAATTATAAATGTAATTTTCTTTTGGGAGTTAGCCATATTGCTTTTTACTTATTATTGCATTTGTTTTCTTAACGTCTTGCATGTAAAAATTGTAACTACTTTAGCCAATTTTAACTTTACGAATACAAATGCGTTTTTGCGGTTCTAAATCTCTTTGATTAACACGTAATAACCTTCACAAAATGTAAAACTAGTCTTGGTATAGGATAGACTTATTAGTTTTGAACCAAATAAACATTAATAGTACATATATACAGTGGTGATGTTCAAAGTTACTTTGGCCCTTAATTGTAAAATGTTTGAAAAATTTGAGCCTTTATATGTAATTATTTTTACTTTGGGCCCTTATTTGTAATTATTTTCATTTTCCAGACCCTTATATATAAATTCCTCTAAATTTTATTCTATTTTTAAATTGGGTGGGATTGATTTAAAAATTGATTTGATGTAATTTTGCTAAATAGATGAAAATTTTTGGGCTCTTCCTTTTCCGAATAGAAGTTTTGGGGGTACTATCAGGCAGTTGTTTTCCGATTTCTTTTTTAACTTCGCTATTAGCATCATTTATATGGTTTTTCATAATAGAATTTACTTAATCCAAAGTTATGATACTAGATAATTATATTCTGGTTTGGTTTTTGGATTTTACTTTTAGCAAAGGTAATTTGTATAAACTAAGAAAATCGATAGGTTATGGGTCAGTTTCAGTATCCGTTATTGGATAAGGATTGTTGGTATCTGAAGTGGTTTGTTCTGTGATGTTAGATGATAATCCTACAATGAGCTTTTTACAGTATTTGAATAATTTTTTCATCTTTCTTATTAACTTGGTTTTGTTTCTTATTCCATGTTTTATTAGTGGATTCACTAATACATTTTTTTGTGTTCTACTTTCAATTACCTATTATGATTATTAGAGGTGTTTTGGTCATTTACATTTATATTTTCTCTCATGTTAAGAGCATCCATCAGGCCTTGTTGCACTTGAACCAATGTGGCAATAATAGCTAACAGGTTTCTATTAGTAAAAAAAAAAAAAAGTAGTATGGGTGTATGAGGTTGTGCATGAGCATGTGAGTGTGTATAAATACTGTATAAATATATTAATACTTTGTAAAAAAAAAATGCGAATAAGATTCCCTGCTACCAAATTGTAAGATTTAAAGAAATTAGAACAAAATTACTCAAGGAACATAAGTGATTTACTTGTTTAAATATATAATTTATTAATCTTATATTTTACTTTTTACAATTAGAAAAAAAGAAGCAACTTTTATATATTTTGGCTAATAATATGTCTAATCAAAAAATAAATAAATAAATTAGTTTCACAAAGTTAATGTAAATATTAATGCATCATGATCCTTAGTTTGCTTAATTTTATTTTCCCAGAAGCATATATGGGAGGTTTGCTAGAAAAATAGAGTTTTGAGGTTCCTCCACTCAAAATATGAGATTCTAAAACTTTTATATAGTATAAATTTTATACCATATTGTTTTAGTATAAAAGTGAATTATTTGATTCCAGATTTTTTTGAATATAAAATCTAAAAATAGAATCAGGAGTGATCTTTATGAAATTTATTGGTGCAGCTTAAAATTTGTATAACATTGTCTCAGAGAATCTGCTAGCAAAAATTTTATAACTAATGTAAAACTAGTGTATATTTGCAATAGCATAATATGCATAAATTTAATTTTTATTGCATAGCATATGTGATTGCAAATTTTGCATATCAGAACCATTTTTCATAATTAATAGTACATAATTAGTGCATAAAATAGCTGATATTAGAAAATATAAGAATATTAGAACATCTTGAATAATAGACAGTCAATAAATAAAAGTATAATTGTTAGAAATTTTTAGAGGCATAGTAATTTATCTAGTAGATTATAAAAATATAGAAATTTTACAACTCTGCTAAGTGCATATTTTTGTATATTTATACCTTACAGCATAATTTGAAAATTTTATTGTATAATTTCATATAATTTGAAATATAAAGTATGCAGAATTTGGGGTCTGTTGTTGCAAAAAATGAGGAATCCTAAACCAAAGTATCAGATTTGCTAATTATCAATTCATATAACAAATTTTTAGTTATTGTTTACTCAAAATTAGATAATTAGTCTCAGAGTATCTCAGAGTACCATTTTTCTAGCAAAACTCTCATATGGGATGTGGTCAATTAAAACAGCCCATTTTTACATATAACTTATTTTGAGATAATTGACTTTAATTATTTGTTTGATTTTCGGACTGATCCGGGATTAATCAAATTTAACGATTTTGATTAGTTAAATATAGCATGTGACTATAGGGTAATCTCATGATGTGCTGGGCTCTACGCAGCCTCATGTAATCTTTCTTTTACATTATCTTGATTTTTTATTATGCATATCGACTTTCATTTATAATTGAAAAATGTCAATCATGTCAAAATTTATAAGAATCTAATAAAAACTCGTTTTTAAAAAAATTGTAAAAATGGGCTGTTTTAATTGACCACATCCCATATATAAACTTAGAGTTATATATAACTGATAAGTATAAATAATAAATAATAAATAAATAAAATATGTTCAAAAAACTGAATTCTTTTCACTAATCCTTTGTAAACAAATAGAAATTAAAAAATTTTTTCAAACCAAAAAATAAATATATAGATATGCTCAGGTAAATATACAAAAAGTGATTAAGCAAAAAAAAAGCCTATAAAAAGCTATCTAGGGTTACTTAATAGTAAAATTAAACAAGAGCCTTAACAAGTTTAACAAATATACAAACTTTAACTTTTTTAATAGTACTGTTCCAAACTAAAAAAAAATTGATAATTTGGGCTAGACCATGTGCTGCTAATTACTGATTCCAGTAAACAAGTAAACAAAAATACATAAATTATAAATCAGGTTTAGAGTACTCCAAAAGCAAAAAAAAACAAATTACAGAATAGATAAAATACAAATAAACAATCAGCTATGTGTTTTTATAATAGAAACTAGAATATTGTTAAACAAAAGATTCTAACAAAACAACTAGAAAAATATATAAGTAAAACATTATAAAATTTCTCATATCGGGTAATTTTTAGAATACCCTAAAAATTTTGGGATTCAAAATAATATATATATTAATTATATAGTGATCTGCATATTAGATATATATATGTATATTTAATTTGATTCATAATTTTAAAATTCTAAGCCGATTTGAAAGTAAACTAGGCGCAAGCTTATTTTATTATATGCTGTGCACCAAGTAACGAAGCATGTAGTCAAGACAAAAAGCACTAGCTACGTGACATATAGATAAGTATAATGTTTTTTATATTTTTTTTAACCAATTTTTCTTCTAGCTATAATCCTACAATCATCAGCGAGGAGATGGACTTGCATTATTTCTGGTACTTTGTTCAGTGATTTTAATTCTTTCTTGGCGTCTTTTGTATTGTTTGCTCTCTATTAACTTTATTTTTTCTTTAGGTGTTTTTTGGGCTTTTCAGTACTTTTCTTCAGTGATTTCGATTTGATCACAAGTATATATTACAATGATTATTAATAATCATTTAATTTTTTTTCATAATACTATTTCTTTTACTATAGTACTATTTTGGAATTAGCTTTCCAGTTTTGGGCATCATTCTGTTTTCTTTGCATTCTCAAGTGGGCTTCACTTGTTTTTTTGGAATTAGGCTTCCAGTTTTAAGTGGTGTTTTTTGTTTCATCATATTCAAATAACACACATTTCTTTTCAGATGGACTTCATTTGTTGGAATTAAGCTTCAGTTTTGGGTATCGTATTTGCTCTCTTCATGTTCTTAGGTGGGTTCGCTTATGTCTTGGAATTACACTTTCAACTACAGGTAGATATACTTATTGTGCTTGCTGTTTTGTTTCCATTTTCTGTTAAAAACACATTCAACTAATACTCATTCTTATTTCCAGATGGTTTTCATTTGTCCACTTCATCTAAAGCCAAGCTTTTGGTTCAGGTGTGTATGTTTATTGCACTTATTGCTTTTGTTTTTGTAGTTGTAAAATATGTTTAACCAATGTCCATTTGTTCTTTCTGGTGGGTTTGGCCTTTCTCAGTTGAAATTAAGCTTCTGGTTTTGGGTAGGTGCTTTTCGTAATTTCATATTATTCTTGTTTTGTTTATGAAATACCTTTTAATTAATACCATCTCATTTTGTCTTTCTGGGTAACTGTAGGGCCTTGGGTTGGTATTTTTTTAGATGACATCAAAAAAACATTTTTGTGTAGACTTTTAGTATTGTTGTTAGTGTGTTCATTGTTTTAACATGCTGTATTAGGTGTTTTCGTTCATTATATTTGGACTTCGTCATGGGCAAATCATTTTCATCAGCAAAAAAAATAGACCGATATATCGATTACTAACCAGATAATTATATATCGATACTAATCACCCCTGCTGATTACTAACGATCATGATAATGATTGATATATAGTGAATTCGTTAATCAGCAATAATGCTATGTATTGATACTAATCACTTCTGCCGATTACTAATGATCATAATAATGATCAATATATAGCGAATTCGTTAATTAGCGACAATGCTAGTTATCGATACTAATCACCCCTGCTGATTACTAACGTCATGATAATGATCGATATATAGCGAATTCATTAATCAGCGATAATGCTAGTTATCGCTATATGACCAATTTGATTACTAGCGATATATGGTAACATTCGATTCTAATCATGCCTATTGATTACGATACTATAGCGGATTTTATTGCTAGTTATCACGATAGTATTAGATAACTAGCAAATTTATTACTAGTAATATTCGATATTATTAGATATACAGTGATTCAATTTCATATTTGCATACTTTATGAAGCGCAGTTAATCCAATTTTATTAAGAAAATTGCAAATACAAATAAAAATGAAAATACTATAAAGAAAAAAATAAGCAAAAGGCTAAACTATTATTGATTAACTCCAAATAAATCGTCTAGCTCTTCTATAGACATTATTGATGAACTTCTTCAGTATATGGGTACAGGATCAGGATCAGGCTCAGGCTCAAGTTCAGGTGAGGATTGTCTCGCCGTTTTAGCTGCAGGATGTCCTGCAATTTCACTGTCCATGATTTCTTCTGCCGAATTATAATTAGGACTACCATTGTCAAAATCATTCTAATAAAATACAAAGAATGTTAATAATAAATATAATTATCGGCATAAAATGATATGTACAAACACTTACTAGGTATTGACTCATTCGACGCTTCATTAATTTATCCTTGCACAGAACAGTTTTAGACCAGGGGTTTAATAAAATGCCGCACACAGCCAATGTGAAAGCACAGTGATAGTTGGTCAAAGTCGGGACAGCAACCATGCTGAAGGCAGTTCTTGCGATGATAAAGACCCAAAAAACCCTTCACTATTCTTCTCAAAAAGAGCACGATAGCAATCGTTAACTTGTAGACTTTCCTTCCACCGAATTATTTCGGTAGCACTAGCAGTGCTTTTGAGGGGAGGCAATCTTTCGCGACCGAATACCTTCCAAATTGAAGAATGTACGGTTTGCAACGCTGCATCACAATGGTTCTTAACTTTTTGTAAAAGCTAATAAAATAAACAAATAAATAAATTTGTTATTAGTGAAGGAATAAGCAAAAAAAAGAAAAACAATTAAACCAGTAAAAAGATAGCAAAAGAAAAAAAAAACAAAACAATTAAACGATTGTAATTAAAATAAAATAAATATATTGAATAAAACGATATAAAACGATTATATACTTGGCTACACCACGCTCCATGAAAACGGTTGGTGAATTCATTTTCACTTAGAGTCGACATGTATTCGGCGAAGTTTTCGGTAAAAGTAGCTCTTAAGGGCTTCCTTTAATGTATTTTGTGTGGGATAGACGTGGAGTGGGAAAAGACGTTTCACAACGCCTGTATATACGTCCTGCAAGGATTTATAATGGGTTTAAAAACAAGTTTTATATTCCATACACTACATTATACACACAAAGACTTACGTCCAGCATCTTTGCAAAAAGGTCCTTTTCTTGTTCACTCCTTTGGCGTCTCATTTCAACCTTTAGCTCTCGGAGCTCATTGTTCGTTTTCTGGTTCAAAAGGTACAGCTGCATGTTTTGTTGAAACAGCTTGGCGTCAACTTTTTTGCGATACTCAACGTAACTGCTGAATTCTTATCATTATGAAAAAAAAATTTCAAAAAAAAAAAAAACTTCCCAACTAAGGGTCAATCTAAAGATCTAAGATCAAAAAAAAACAAACTTATTTACCATTACGATCGCGTGTTTGATTGGGTATGGGTGATTGATACTGATTGGGTGTGAGTAATTGTCAATCACGAGATCGTGACCTATAACATGACCTGGATCAAGAACTGGATCGAGATCTTTCACTTTCTGTATAACGCGGCAGCGGTGATAAGGACCTATTGCGATCGCTAATACACAATGCTCGACGTTTAGTAGTACGTTGATGGGATAGGTTTTGGTTGGATCGACGTTTGGTAATATGTGATATTGATTGATAAGGGGAGTTTTGACGTGGTGGGTTTGGTGTGGATTGATGAGATGGGTTTGGTGTGGATTGATGAGGTGGTGTAGTTTGACGAGATGGGTTTGTGGTAGATTGACGAGGTGGATTTTGATTTTGTTTGCTTTTACCTTTGTTATCTTTACTACTCATATTTTCAAATATATTATGTACACTCGCAATGCTTATAACTGATGAGTCAGAATCATAATCATCAACGATATTAAATGATTGTCGAGGTGTATTTGATATATATTGATTGTTATCAATGAGGACAGGAGGTAAGTTATTGTTCGAAGTATTGTCAGGCAATAAGTTGGTGTTTGAAGTGGTGTTATCAGAAAGCGGGTTGTTATTAATATTGAGAGTGTTATTGTGAGTATTGTTGTTTGTAGTGTTGTTATGAGAAGTGGAAGTGTTGTTAATGAGAGCAGGAGTGTTGTTAATAGGAGTGTTACTATTAGAAGCCATTTTGAAATTGTAAAAAATGTCTTTACTTCTACAATTGCCAAATCGCTTATATATATATAACCAAAAAAAGTATGACGATATTAATCGATATATAGTATATATTAAAAAAAAATGAAAGTGCAATTATCTTATTAGATGTTTGGTCACTTACGTATGACGACAAATTTTTTTCTTGATCAACTTACATATAACGACAAATTTTTTTTCTTGATCAACTTACGTATAACAACAATTTTTTTTCTTTGATCAACTTACGTATGACAAATTTTTTCTGATCAAATTACGTATAATGACAAATTTTTTTTCTTTGATCAACTTACGTATATCGACAAATTTTTTATTTCTTAACAACTTAAAGTAAAAAGGGGTAATTTGACGAATTTGGATATCACGTGTTCTAATAATTAGGATCGAATAATTTTTATACCATTCAATTTGTCTCAATAAGATGAATCAAATGGTACAAGAACTACTCGATTCTGATCACTGGATCACAAGATATCATCGATTATTTGCCAGGTTTACACTTCGTAGCATATAATCGATGATATATTGTGACTCAGTGATCAGAATCAGATGATTTTTATACCATTCGATTCGTATTATCGAGATGAATCGAATGGTACAAAAATGATCTGATTTTGATCATTGGATCACATGAGATATCATCAATTCGTCAAATTACCCCTATCTTTCTAAATTTAAACTTTTTAATACGATGTATAATGTCACTTTAAAAAAAGACTAATTTTATATAAAATAATTCTAAATCATGTATAAAGTTTAATACAATTAATATGTAGGCATGCAAAATAGTGCACATGTGTAACACCAGAAACAGTCTATTGAACAATTGTTATACTGACTGCGAATCATCACGGGAACCGTCAATCCTTAAATTTTATTGTCTGAAGCTGACTAACATTGCATATACGTGCATTCAAGTTTACTCGTACAGGTGTGTTCACGCTACGCTTTGGACAATTAAAATAAATAAGTTTTTATATTAGTTATTTTAACTTCGTCAAATTACCTCTTTCTACCTTACGTATAGCGACAATTTATTATAAGTAATTAGATAATAAAAATAAAAATTGAATACACTCGTTTTAATTGGTATATAGTAAAAAAAACTTATTTATTCGACAATTTATTATATGAAATTAGATAAAAATAAAGATTGAATACACTGGTTTGTAATCGTTATATAGTAAAAAAAAAACTCATTTATTCGATAATTTATTATCTGAGAATAATAAATTAATATATTGTAAGAGCGAAAGTATACGTATCTTATTTGTTGTTTGGTTATTGTAGTAATAAAATTAATAAAATTAATAAATTAATATAATTGATGATGTCAATCGTTAAAAAAAAGAACGAAGTATACTTATCTCATTTGTTGTTTCGGTCATTTTGCGTAGCATGACAATTTACTATCATTACAAGTGTAATAATAATATGCTGAGTTTTATTTAATTATTGATAATTTTTGCTGAGATTTATAATATTGAATTAATTACATAATATAACGTTAGTTTCTTGCTTATAAACTACGTAATACCCATTTGTTTTGATCGAAGAAAAGAATAGCTTAAATTGATAAATATCGATTAAAAATCATTTAAATCATTTGAACCTTATTTTTAAATTTACCTTCTATATTGCTTTGATGGGCATCAGGAAGTTTTTGAGGGGATATATAGCGATTATAATTGAGTTAATCGATTAGTATCAATAAATTTTAATCGATTCGAAACACTATCGATTATATTCGATTATAGGTAAAAAATCGATTAATACTGATATAAATCATTAATCGATTAATATCGATTATTAAAATTCGTAAATTATAATCAAACTTTTACAACGGTTTCTCGATAACTAGTAATTAGAATTAGCTAAAATTTTTACTGAAGATAGTATCGATATTCCTCTATAATATATTTAAATTTTATCCGAGTAATCGCTTCTATACGATAGTCAATTTTTAAAAATTGACTATCGTATAGACGCGATTACTCAGGAACTACTTGATCAATCCAGATAAAATTTATATATATTATAGAGGAATATCGATACTATCTTCAGTAAAAATTTTTGATAATGCTAATGACTAGTTATCGAGAAAATCGTTGTCAAATTTTGATTATAATTTACAAATTTTTATATATATCATTAGAATAGGGGTGCTATTAATCGATGATAATCTTCTGATTATAATCGATTATAATCTGTTTGCAAATTGTAGTAGTGATCACTCTTTCTTTTTCGTTCGCTTTCTTCCCGTTTATCGCCTTTTCTCTTTCTCTTTATTATATCTCTTTTTATCTTTATCTTTTTAATCCGAGGAACAGAATCCTGTCCAGGTTCCGGTGTTCTGGCATCCTATTTATTTCTCTTGCGTTAGTTTTCGTTATATATTACTATTTCGTCCTTTTCTCTCATTCACTCTATTTGATTCTTTTATTTATTTTCATCAATTTCATTCGTTCTTATCCTCTCATTTACTCTCTTCTTTTTAAATCACTCCCATCTCTTTCTTTGCTATTTTTCGTTATATATCGCTATTTCGGCTTTATCTCATATACTCCCATTTTATTCTTCCATATATTTCATCTATTTTATTCATTCTTATCTTCTCTTTGTTTTTATAGCTTTCTTTTATCACTCTCTTTGCCCTTTTTATTTTACTTCCTTTTTTATTTTTTTCAAAATACGTTGGGATTGTGATTATTGTGATCGAGATTTTTCAAAAGCTTTTGCGTTGGCACAACATATTTCAGAAAAACATCCTTACATCAAAGATTCAACAGAATCAACAAATCAAGCTGTTACTACTGAACAATTTAATGACAATGTTTGGGTACTTCCAGAATATAATCCTAATAGCTCTATAATATATGAGGTAAATTGTATTAATTATATGGCACCCTTATAAATGTTATTAAGTGATAATATTTGTTATAGGATGAAGTTATACCAGGTTCTCCATCCGAATAAGATGTTTTTATGGACACAGAAAATAATTCTAATGAAGCTTATGAGGTAAGTTGGTTGAATAAATAGGTATAAGTTATAAAACGTTGCATAACGTTATATATTAGGATAAAGATTCTGATGAAGATTCTGATATGGAAATGGAGCCTCTCTTAACAAATATGTCCATTTCAGTAGAATATGATCTTGAAGACTATGAAGGTACTTCATATAAAGATGATTTTGATGATTTACTACATCCACCAGCCGTAGAATGGCCTAATGAAGCCTATCATGAATTTATGGAGATAGTTAATAAGTATCAACTATCTAATTCAGCTGGTGATTCTATTATAAACTTCTTCAACAAATATTCAAGTTTGATGTTTCACCATTACCTCTGTCTACAAGAATGAAAAAGGAATTTTTGAATAACTCTACCGTCCCTCATATGATGTTCAAAGGAATCCCAATTACAACGTTTCAAAACATTGAATTTATGTTTTACTATCGATCATTAATAAAGACTATAAAGTCGTTATTAATGATTGATAGTATCAATCGGTCATTAGTTCTTCAATATGTAGATAAAAAAGAAGTAATTAATGGTATAGAACATCGTGTATTTGAGAAACAGTATAACTGTAATTGGTAGAGGCAAGAAGAATTGGCATTACTTCCCAGTTATCGTTTACTATCTGTAATACTATATTCAGTTACAACAACCCTTGATTATATGGGTAAATCCTCCGGCCATCCAATATTCTTTCACTTGGTAATATTCCTAACTACCGATGAATAAACCATAATCTAAAGCATTAATTGAATACCTTCCAATCTTAAAGGCCAAGGATACTCAAACAAAAAATTCTAAAAGGTTCCATAAAATAAAAAGAGAGGTTTTTCAGAAGTGTATAGTGATTCTTCTCAGGCCTATAGCGGATAAGCCAGAGCTTAACTTTGTTGTTCGTGACAAAATAGTCACCTTCATTCCTCGAATTTCAACGATTTTGGCCGATTTAGCTGAAGCAGATAAAATAGCAAATGTTTATCAATCATCTACTTCAAGACGGCCTTGCCATTCATGTTTAGTATCAAGGGATGATTTGAATTATATAAATTTAAATAATACTTCACCTAGAACACCAAATAATATGATACGAGCAATTAATAACGGTAAAGCAAAAGATAATTCAATTCATCCTGAAGTAAATGCATTTTGGGAGATAGGGTATATAATCAATAGTTATTATTGAATTAATATACACATGTTGAATCAATGAATAACGGGTACATATCGGGAGACAAATCTCCCGATATGTACCCATTATTCTATAGATCTGCCAAATAACTGTAGCATATTAGTAGCATATTGGTAATATAGGTTAGATATCGGGAGGTAGATCGATAATAGTAACATAATATTAACATACTGGGATGTCCCGGTATCTTACTCTCAGTCCAAGGGATGTTCTAGTATGTTAATATTATGTTACTATTATTGATCTACCTTCTGATATCTAAACTATATGCTACTAATATGCTACTGATATGCTATAGTTATTTGGCGGATCTATAGAATAATAGATACATATCGGGAGATTTGTCTCCCAATATGTACTCGTTATCCATTGATTCAACCTGTGATAATATTATTAATTAAATATATAATTATAATGTTAATATATAATATATTTACATAATCATAATAAAAATTTTTTTTTTCCCCTTTGATAGGTCTTGCCATGACTCGACCTCTTAGCTTTATTATATATTTAACAGATTAAATACAATACATTTCTAAGAATAAACAAAGCCCGACATCATCCAAGTAGAATAACCCAAATGCAACCCATCGCACCAACTCTCTGGAAAGTTAGAGTCTGAATTAGCCCCTATCAAAAGGAGGTCCAAAAGGGGGTTTTACCTGATTGGATCAGACACAAAATTGCTTCATTCCATACTTCGTGAATTTTCTTTTCTTTATCCTTCTCTAAAGCTTTTCTTTCTTGAGCTAGGTTACCAAGACTTTTATTCTTCGATCCCAAAGGTACGTTTTTACCTGAGTCCGGAATGGAGCTCCTTTTATCACGACTCGATATTCCAATTGACTTCACCCATTCCGATACCGCCAAGCAATGGATTTTCCAGATAAAGTCGTAGAAAAGGTTCCAGGTAAGTGTTATGGAGTAGTCCAAAATCTCTAAAGCTACTTTCTTTGAGCTCAAAAGGTTCGTCATATTAAGGACTGACGTTTTTTGTAATAAGCCTTTGATTATGTCCTTTCTTGCCTGGAGGTTTTCTTCTTTGCTACTTCTGAAAATAATTCTCCTTAAAACTTCTTTATTGAACTTAAACTTGGAGTCTGACTTCAGTTTTTTCTAACACAACTCTGAAACTACGTCTTCGATATTGTACCATTGAAACTTTAGACCACTACACTCCGCCAGGTGTTCTTGAGTTTCTTTTTCCCCGTCTTCACACAAAGTACAGTGATCCGATGTGTAGAGGTGTGGCCTTCTTCTTTTCAGTTCTGTTAGTACCGAGAGCGATTCTGCTAAGGCTTTAATACGAAGAGCTAGTCTTTACTTTGCTTCAAAGATGTGCAACGGACTCCACCTTGTCTTTTGATTTGTTTCCAATAGAAAGGCCAATTGAAATTCCTGATGGAGCGGTCGTCTTCTAATTTAGATACCGCCTTTGTGCAGAACCATCCTGCCCTATTTTGGACTTCGAAAACCTGTTTAAGGAAGCTTCTTGTTGGCTTCTCCACTTTAAAGTCTTTTCAAAAGAGAAGTACCTCAAATCTTGAGTTCTTGACTTGATTAGGGTCCAAAGTTATTGGTGACAGGAGTGCTTCCTTCGTAAGATGATCTGCAACGTCATTCCACCTATCACCGCTATGCCCTTTGACTTTTTCAAGGACGAGTTCAATCTTCTTGGACTTAATCACATTAACTATTTTAGAAACCCAAAAATAATTTTTTTTCTTATGCCACCTATTTACTCTAACTTAGTTTTCCAAATTCTGTAAGCTAGCAATTGCCGCTGCACTATCTGTAAAAACTACTACTTTACTATTAACTGGAACCGTTAAGAGGGCTAACCAGATTGCGATAGTTTCGGGCTTTGTAGATGAGGGCCATAAACTAAGTCTAATACTACCTTTGGCTATAACTACATTCTGATCTAAACTAATTTGAACCCAACTTGCTCCCATAATGCTCTGACACTGCTGTCTAGAGAGGGAACCATCAGTGTAAAATTTGTAAACCTCTTTTTTATTTATTATATTTTGTTCTAATGCATTCAATAGGTCTGCGGATAATATGTTATTAAAGACTTGAGATTTGATTAGGTGCCTGGCCATAGAGCCTTCAATTGTTATCTGCGGGTTCAGGAAGCTAGAGTCTGAGACATCCACCATTTCAGACTTCCTTCTGGCCATTACTTCTTTGGGAACCGGTAACACTTTTTGGTTCACTACAGTTTGAATTTTGGGGAAAACGCTTTGGATGCTTTTTTTCCGGAGCCAACTGAGGCAGCCTTCCTTTTCACCGTGTGAGTTTAGCACACAACCACTGCATTTTTCGAGTACTTGTTCTGTTTTCCCTTTTTTTAAAGCTAAATTTTTGTACTGCCAATGTTCCATTAAGATTTCTTTTTTCCTTTTTTTAATAATACGCCTAACATTTATGCTATTTTCTTTGTCTTCTGTGAGCATCCAATCTCTCACTCTCTTATCTTTTTTGATGCTTGCTTTGTTAGGCGTGATAGACATAACGTTAGGGTCAGATGTGAAGAAGATTTCCCTAATTCTTCTGTCCAGAGAATTATCGAGGCATTTCCTTTCAATCGATCTAAACCATGCCGCTACTTTGCCTTTACATGATCTTCCTCTGATGAATTTTATTTGTTTCTACGTCATGAGTTTTGTGCCCTCCTCGCTTATTATTTGGTTTAAGTGAAAGAGATCTAGGCTTTGGAGGCTTCTGTACGCCTTGGTGAAGAGCTTTGGCTCTAAAATCTCACGAAAATGTGGGCCTGTCCCGTGAATTTGCCAGAAGGTTGGCTCGTGTCTTATGGTTAGGTTGAGCTCCTTTGCCTTGTAAATGATTTGATAGTTCAGGTTGTGTTGCCAGATCTTCAAATCACTAGGTTGTAAATTTTCCTGCCACAGATTTGATGTAAGTCCTGCTGCAAGACACCCTTGTTTGAGCCTTGCATTTGTGAGATCACTTCCTGCTTTCCTTGCGTTAATTCTAATCTGTAGGCTTGTAATTTGGTTTATTAGTAACTCTTGCTACAGAACTTTGCAGTTACCAATATTTCTGTGAGAAATTATATGATTACTAATTGTTCTTGGAAGGTCGAACTTGTTTTTAATTAATTTAACGAAAGGCTGATGTATCTGAGAAAGACTACTTTTGGGAAGCTTAGATATTTGGAGCATGTAACTCAACTTAGGAATTAAACATATGTTGTTTATGTATATGAGTTGACTTAAAGTCAGTTTTTTGCAGCTAATTGACTTTATAAAGTTCCTAACGACCCCTTTGGCCTTATTTTTGATTAACATGTCCTGCGCCTTTTTGCTTAGCCAAACTCCTAAACACCTGATAAGTGAGCGCTTTTTTTCTGCCTGTACTCACTTTTGTAGAAAGTGGACTGCCCGGTCTTCTGATTTGAGTGCTGAGTTGATTACTAGTAATTTGGACTTTGCTGTATTAATTTGAATGTCATTAAGAAGGTAGAAGTCTTCGGCTATCCTGAGGGTCTCTTCAAGTTGTTCTTTACAGTTAGCTAGCCACGTTGTGTCATCTGCATAGGCAATGACTGCTTGACGGAAATAAGTAGAAGTGAGTTTGTTTTGTTTTAGATCCGTGGGCTCCGATAACTCGAAGGTGAAACCGAGTTGTTTTGAATTTTGAATTTTGAATAATAAAGGATCATAGAAGATCCGCCAAATGATTGGGAGAGGACCTCTCCCTGATCTATTCCGTCAAAAGCACAGATCTCCTTCGTGTGTCCGAAAGCTGTAATTACTTTAACTTTTCTTTGTTGAAATAAGCCTAGGATAAAGGTGCAGGTTTTTTCCGGTAATTTAATTCGTTTGAGAGCCAGGAGAAGAGAGTCCAGAGGAACTGAGTCAAAGGCCTTTTTCATGTCTTGTAGTAGGACCCAGATTTCTTTGTTTTGTTCTTTCGCCACCTCAGTTAAAGTATTCAGAAGGTGAATTGGTTCTGAGGTCGATTCTTCTGGAAGGCCAGCGAAATTTGGGCCCTTTAAAATTTCCTTTTCTCCTAGAATTCTTGTGAGTCTTTTGGTTAGAATTTTAGTAACACACTTGCGAAAGGTTTCTAGTAACGCTATTGGACGCACTGAGCTTAAACTAAAGTCCCAATCTGGCTCCTTTGGAATAGGATAAATTTGTGCTTTTTTCCAACTTTCTGGGATCAACCCCGATGCTAAACACAAATCTGCGAAATTCCTAAAGATTCTGTGTATTGTTGGTGCTGCATTTTTAATTAGGGTATAGCTGATCCCTGAAATTTCCAGCGCTGTATTGCTTTTAAGTTCGCTTAGCATAAAGCTCCATTCTGAGTCCGAAATTTTCTGATCGAGTAGTTTGTACCAGTCCTCTTTGATCTATTTAATTAGGCTATATGTCTTTCCAATCTTCGGACATTTGTTCTAGTTTTGTTTTCCTTTTCGCAAACTGTTGCTGGAAGTGGGCCTCTGTTTTTGAGAGTACTTCTGATGGGTCAATTGCAAGAGAACGCTCCCCATTTACATTATCCAGCACTCTGTCAATCGAGACCTTGCAAAAAGGCTTTTCGAGTAGACTTCGTAACATTCTTCCTTGTTCATTTCTGATCATTTCACATCGCTGATTCACGAAATCTTCAATCTGCTTCGTTTTTTCTTTCTGAATTTCTAGAGCCCACCGCTTGTTTAGGATGAACCACCATCCTTTTATTTCAGCTAGAGTATCTTCTGCTGAAAAGTTTCTGTTTAGGAAAATTTCCAAACCGTATTTCTCGTTGATTTCTTTTACTTGTTGATTGAAATCTAATATTATAGCTTCCGGTAGGCTTGCTAATTTGGTAGCTTTGAGATAACGTTTAAGTGCTTTATATATTCTGCTAAGAAAGATTACATCTTTCTTTATTATTGCACTTGTACTGTGTTTGTTGTCCATATCAGACCCTGGTTTGTTTGGGGACCCTCCTTTTAGTTTCTTGTAGGGAATGTTCTTCCATGCTGCATATAGCATGACTTTTTCTAGAGATTTCCATATTTTGTCTAGCTTTTCTGTATTCGTTGACTCAAGAAGTAATTCTAGGTTGTCCTTGGGAAGAGGTTTGATACTGGGTCTGTTCTTTAGAAATCTTTCAAGGTCTTTACTATAGTCTTCCCACATTTTTTTTGTCATCTGGTCGTAACGGAAGAGTAGACGGTGATTAGTATTACCTTTTCTATTTATTGATTGAATAATTTCCTTCCTTTCTAGGAAAATTGTAGCTGAGGACGCATTATGATCACTTCCTGTGCAAGTGGACATTTCGTAAATTTTTGCTGACACTAAATTATTTCTCAAGTTACTTCCTATCCAGATCTGGTCTATTCTAGAGCTGGATTCACCGTTTGACCATGTAAACTTCTTGACCTGTGGGTTCATAATTCTGAATGAGTCCTGGAGTTCCTGGTTATGAAACCATCTATAAAGCGGCAGTTGCTTGTTTGACGAAGTTACAGTCTGTGTCAGCTTATCTAGATCCTTATTGGGTACACGATTAAAGTCCTCCATAATTATGAAGTAGGAGTCCATTGCTCTGTTCATATCTGCCTTAACTATTTCCTGTTGAATCTTTTTTGCTAGGGGTTTGTCATTTGGGGGGATGTAAACTGTCAGGATAGTGATATCTGAACGCTTGAAAAAGAGGTATACCTCTAGCAAATATTCATTGTGTTTAATAACTTTGCCTGCATGTATACTTAAATCCTTACTAAGGAGTAAGCCTACTCCTGAGCCCTTTTTTTTACAACTGCTACAATCCGACCAAAAACTAGTAAAGTTATTCCTATTCTTTAGCAAGAAGAACCCTTCTTTACTTGTAATATTTGTTTCTGTAATTCCTAAAATGTTTAAACTCTTTTGCTCTGCCCAATCTAGTATCGCATCCATTTTTTGGCTATTCGCTTTAAGTCCATTAATGTTATATGTCACTATTTTGAATTCTATTTTGGATGCATGTGGTGGATTTGAGAGTTCGCTTGCTAGAGACCAACCCACCTGTTGGTCTCGATCCATTAGTTCAACTAGTGCGACAATTTAGGAGCGATCAGGACAATTGATTTTGTACTTTTTCTCAATTGCCGTGAGTCTTCCCAGAATTTCTTTAAGTATATCTGCTTGACTTTCTTTTTCTAAATAATAATTGATAAACCTTTCTTGGGATGGTCCTCAGATATACTGCTTCTTCTTGTTTTCGTTCCACCCTTAGTTGTGCTAGCAGACAACTCATGGTAATTTGCTTCGTTGTTAATGCTACTACCACTACTTCTATAAGTACGTGAAACTAATCGGCTATTTTCTTTATTTGAGGATTCTAGGACTTGTCGCTTAAAAACGTTTCTAGGAGGGACTTCTTCCTTATTGAGTTTCTTTGGGGGGTTTTTTCCTATTTGATTCTGGGTTTCTTCCAGTATTGCCCAGTTAAGTTTATTGTTATAATACCAAACTGGATTTTTGATTGCATTGGTTAAGTCCTCATGAGTTTCAAAATAGATACTCGCAGCTCCTCGTTGGTTATTATTTCTATTTGAAGATATGTACACTGCCTTGGCACCGATTTGATTTAGTTGTCGAAGGAGGGCACTTTCTATTGCTGTTTTGGGAAGGTTTTTGGCTACTGCTTTGTACCTGCTTCTCTCTACTAGTGTTTCCTTGTTGTATCTTCCTTGTGTGAGCCTAAACATCTTCCCTTCTTCGAAATGAATACTCCATGCTTCTTGGAGATGCTTTTCTCTTTTTTCATTTTTTGGTATGACTTCAACAAACATAGCTTTGGTTTTTCCGTTCGCCATTGTGCCTTGTATGGTTGTTCTTCTAAAAAAGTTAAGACTTTTTCTTACTCTTGCTGCTAATATTTCGTTAGGGATATCCCAAACTGTATATTTAATTTTGGTTTTAATTTTGCTTGAGGAAGAAGCTTCTCTTGTAACTTCTTTTGGTTCTTGTATCTCTAAATCCGTTAACTTCTGAGCGGGAATGTGGGTTTGGACAGAATTAAGTTGCTTTTCTTCAGTCTTGGTAGCCTCTCTTTGGGTTTTCAATTCTTCTACTCCATAGTCTGTTGTACCACATTCAGTTGCGAGTAAGATGTTTTGATTGAGTTTTTCTACTTCGTCATCTTCTAGTTCCATTATGTTGAAAAAGTATTGTTCTTTTTTAGAGATTTCCTTTTTGATTGCTATTTTATAGCCGATCCACTTATGAAGTTCTATCGCTTTTCTAATTAAGCAAACCATATTGAGATCATTAATACCCAGCCACTTTGCAATGGCCTTATTCATATTTGAAATTTCTCGTTCGAGTTTTTGATCGGGGTATAATGCTTCTTGTGTCATAAAGACAAAAAAGTCTTTATATTTGAGAATTCTTTCCATATTCGTAGACATGGGTGTTCTAGAATTTCTATAAGTAGATGTTGAATCACTAATCTAGGTCACGTTGTGTTGGTTTGTCCGTTGTTGTTGTTTGTTTACTTTTGTTGTTAAACTGAATCGGTCGTGTTTGTTTATTTGTCCCAAAAAGGTAATATATAATTACTAATGTAAACTGTGATCTACGCTACAGGGTATAAGCCAAAAGCCCACTTTTGAGCCCAAAAATTTTGACGAAAAAACCGTTTTGTAGTAAAAGAAGTAGAAAAACTTGGTATAAGATAAAAAATTTTTATCTTACAGATAAAACTATTGTGTAAATATTATGTATTTGTGATTATATAGTAGATTTTTAGTTAAAAACTATCTAGAAAATTATTTTTTTCTTTTTGAGAAATTTGGACCAAATGATTAGCGGAAAGAGTTTTGATAATCATAATAAATTAATATATACCATAATAAATTAATATATAATTATAGTAACTTCAATATATATGAAGCAATCATCCCAATCGAATGCATATCTTGGATCTTGGCCTCTTCAAGTATATGCTAGACTTTACTAAAGAGCTTTTATTTGAGCAGTGTGAGAGCCAAGTAATTCAAAATTTTGAACAACGATTAACGTTGATTCCTAGATTCCACGGCCTCAAAATAATAAAGAATATATCTGACATAACATGTTTAACAGCTGATGAACTGCGAAATATAATGAAAATAATAATCTTCACCTTAAATAATCTATACAATAATTATGAAAGGCCAGGTGTTAGTAATAAGCGGTTATGTCAGGTTCACTACAAGTTCCTTTGAATGTATATGGCCACTCGAAAAGAATCGTTTTCAATCGATTCTTGTAATTAGCTTCAGGTAAAACAAACACTTATCTTTACAAATGCTTTATTACAGTATTAATGTATAATATCATAGATATTTATTATGAATTGGGCCAAAGAATTCATTGCATTATTTTCAAAATATTCTCGAAGTGGCCTCCAACTCCCAAAACTACATTCTTGGTGCTATTATATAATACCTGCAATTAAAGAACATGGGTCAGTAAATAGCATGTCCACGGAAACATATGAAACACTTCATAAGACTTATGTCAAAAATCCCTACCGCATGTCAAACAAAAAAGAATATATGAAACAAATAATAAATATGGTAGGCTAAAAAAGTGACCAAATTGGCAAAAAAATTTGCGTCACGAATAATTAATTATCATGAATTATCAATGGCCATCGATAATTCATAATAATTAATTTTTTGTGACGCAAATTTTTTTGCCAATTTGGTCCCTATTCATATATATTAAATAAAATGGCTATATATCGCTAATAATCGATATATAGGTTAAAAGAAAAAAGTTAACCAAAAAAGAAGTTTCCAAAAAGAAACAAAGAACAAAAGGGTTCGGAAAGCAGTTGTGGACAATAAATTTGGAAGATCTTGATGACTTCCTCAAAAAAAATAAAGACATAGACTCTTTACAAAAAGAAGGTTTGCAAAACCAGCTAACCGGCCTTGACGAATTTTTTGAAGAGAAATCAAGTATGTCAATTGACGATGATGCACGGGTGGAATTTTTTGCATCAGCAGCTTTAGATAGCACTGATATTATTTGTGCTACCGCGAAATTTCACGGAAAACCTATGTTTTTTAATGTTGTAATAAGTGCTAAAGTTGATGAAAAAGATGTAAATGGTATGGCTTAGTAAGTAATATTCACATTAGGGCACTGACATTTATTAGGTAATATTCTAGGGGGTGAGGGGTCAAGAAAAATCTTACCTTAGTTAAATTTGATTGGCTAAAATTCTATTTATAGATTTTACCTGGGGGTGGGGTAAGCCCCTATAGTAAATGGATATTAGGTAATAAATGTCAGCGCCCTTATCTGATTCTGCATATATATATAATGGTAATAAGTATATTAATAATAATGAGTAATAACAAAAGCAAAACAAGCATGAATATAGACAATATTATCATTACTTCACAAGTAATTATATACTAATATAATAATTATATATTAATTTTCAGGTATTGCTAATACTTAAGTTTTACCGAGCAGTAGACAGAGAACTGCTTGAATTTGTGCTTGTTCGGTGGTATGAAGAAGAGGGCGAACTGTGGGAATTCCTTAAATTAAAATTAATTAAGTATTACAGTTGTATTCCCATAGAAAGTATAGACAAAACCGTTCATATTGTTTCAAGATTTGATAAGACAAATGAATATTTGATAAACATTTACATGTTCTAATAAAATTAAAGAGTTTATCGTTAATCAATTTGCTACAATGCAATAAATAGATGCATATCGATATGCATCGGATAAATTAATATCCGATATAAATATATGTGCTACAATGCAATAAATAAATGCATATCGATATGCATCGGATAAATTAATATCCGATATAAATCAATAAATAGATATAAATCGCATGGTAACACAGAAAATTATATCGATATATATCGGTAAAAGATAAATATCGGTAAAGAGCAAACATATCGAAATATACCGGTAAATGATAAATATCATTAAATAACTAATTATCGATATATATTGATTATATTAATATTGATATAAATCATTTATTAGATTCATATCGCAATGTAGCAGACCTATTAATATCGATATATAGCGATTTTTGTTAATTGTCGATATATATCAATAGGTTATATATCGATAGATAACAAATATCGCTATATGTCGATAGTAATAGATCTGCTAGATTGCGATATGAATCTAATAAATGATTTATATCGATATTAATATAATCGATATATATTGATAATTAGTTATTTAACGATATTTATTATTTATCGGTATATATCGTTTTTTAGTTATGTATCGTTACATAACCTAAATTATTGATATATGCCGTTATTTTCTAATCGATATGCATCGATTTATTGCTATATANCTAAATTATCGATATATGCCGTTATTTTCTAATCGATATGCATCGATTTATTGCTATATATCGATATATATCTATATAAAAAATTTTCTGATGTTGTAGTGTATTGAGCGATTATAGGATGAACTAAAGAACCTTATAAGTGTTGTTAAACGTAAGAGAAGCAAAAAAAGCTGTACTGGGTTAAAGACCACAAATAATTGTTACTAAAAATAAAAGTATAAAACAAATAGTTACTTAATAATAAGGCAATAATGTAACGTGGTGATGTAATTAATATTAATTTTTAAATAAATTAATTTTGATTATATCATTTTTTTAATAATAAATTAATTTTTAATTGTTTTCACAGGATTTTTGAATTAATTTGTTTTTACTACATGATTTCATACTGCAATTTGATTGGCTAAAATTATTAAAATTTTAAAAAATTTTAAAACTTTAATATTAAGAATTAATTTAGCATTCACATGTGGTAAAATTCACCAGTGATTATCTATCTATATATAATTATATATAGCAAAACAAATAAAAATTAAATCTTTTTAATATTAGGGTAAGGGTAAGAACTGGGATAGGGCAGAGGGTATAGTTTATACCAAAATTTTACGGAAAAATTTTTTTTTGTATAAAA
Source organism: Gigaspora rosea (assembly GCA_003550325.1). NCBI lineage: Eukaryota > Fungi > Glomeromycota > Glomeromycetes > Diversisporales > Gigasporaceae > Gigaspora > Gigaspora rosea. The sequence goes on from QKWP01000559.1 coordinate 119,738, forward strand.
AAAAGTACATGTAGTTTCATAAACAAAATTTTTAGTTAGAAGCAATTTTTTAAAAAATTCTTATTTTGTTATACAAAATTGTTTTGCATATTACACCTGATCCTTAATTCTAATTGGATTAGTAAAATTCACTACTGGTGAGCATTAAACTTATTCTAATATTAAATAATTTTTAAAGCAGTAATCTGTTTGACATGATTTTACTAGTATTTTTACTACCAAAATGTTTGTCTCAATGAGATAATTCCAACAAGCCTAAAATCATCAAAATCCAATTACAAATCATTATAGATTTGTATTGCTCTAGTTATATATATATATATTTTTTAAACTTAACAACTATGCTCTACTTTATTAGCAGTTTACGTAAATAAATACATAACTCAAAGCTAACTGTAATATAGGATAATACCTAGCTTACTCCACTAGTGCCCAGGTTTGGTTGTTGCACTGATGTTTGATAGTCTCAAAGCTATATACGACCTTCCTCATATATTTCTCCAAGAGCATGTTCAGGTTCTCAGCAATCTTCCAAACATAATTAAAAACAAAACTATTTTCATATCTACCAACTTACTTCATGCAAACCTATTATTTGACTCAAAATTGAGTCCTTAACTAACTTATTCACTGCTTTCTCTGTTTCTTGCTTATTCCGCTTGATTTGTTCTCTGTTTTTCTTTCTAATTTCTGCGAGCCCTGGATCAGATAACGCCTTTTCTGAACTTCTATATCCTTACACTTTCTTTTCAAGGATCACTCAAAACCAACTTCTTTCTCCTATTTAATGACTTCATTATATCTTTCCTTCCAAATGACCTGGTAGAAACTTTCTTGTACTATATACAGAATCACATCCGTACAATTTCTTGTGTCCCTTCTCGAAAGGCCCTTTTTATACAATAATTCGAATTTTCTTTTCTCTATGAGACCACTTAAAAATATAGTTCTCTTCCTTTGAAATAAATTCTTTAGTATTGCTTAGCAGGATTTCATCTAAATCCCAAGTGCTTAGCAAAAGTTTTGCCTTGTCTGAAAGCACTGCCCATGCAGCACTTAGTGCCATGTTTTCGGTTTCATGCCAGATCCTCTCTGAAAAACTGCATCGCATTAAATGACTCATGGTTTCCTTAGTCTCCTCCTTATACAAAATATAGTTTGGTAACTTATACAACCAAGGCTTACAAGTATGCAACTCGTTTAAAGTTGGAAGAAGTTGGAAAATCTCCTTGATTCACAAAATTAGTTTAAAACTACTCACCATTCCTCTACATCTAATTCCTCCCAACTTCTTCAACCTTGCCTATTGAAAGATCAGTCGAGATTACTAAAACTAATAACCACTACTAAGCTTCTACTTAAAAGGAGACATCTTCCCTCAGAGGCCCTTTTTTTAAATCGCATTATGAACTTCTGCGGGTAGTTGTCAATGTGTTTTCCATTCTACCAAAGAGATGTGTTCCACTGAGTAGTATTAGTGGGTAACCATTTCCAATTTTCTTCGAGTTGAGCTGCTTTTTTAGCTAACTTGTTGGCAAGTTCGTTCCATACTACTCCATTATGGGCCTTAACTTGATATAATTTTATAGTGAGATTTTTGACTTAGGTTATTTCAACAATCTTGTCTAGAATAGACCTGTTTTCAACTTAAGACTCTTCTTAAAGCTTCATGACCTAAACACACTCTCAATACTGCTAATTGCTGCTAAACTATCTGTTTTAACTACAACTAAAGAATCTGATTTAACTACTAACAAAGTGTAAAGAATTGCAACTAATTCAGATCTTGTCGATGAAGGCCAATTGACTACTCTAATTTTCTCTACTAAACTTACTACCTTCTCTTTTCTATCCAACTGTACTCAGGCAGAACCCATCCTATCTTCAATATCTTCTTCTTCCTTGTACCAAAAGCTGTTAGTATAAAAAACATAGTCCGACCTTTTCTCCATTATATTTTTTCTTGCTATTTCTAAAAGTAACCTTGTGATTTTTCTATTTAGTCCTTGCTTTTTGATTACAACAAAATTTATACAATTAATTTCCAATACCAAAGCTACTTTCTCTATACTGTTATATTTGTATAATTTTAATATATTTTTAAATATTAGTATTAGGAAAATATTATAGAAATATTAAGAATAGTATAAATTTTATTGAAGCAATCAAATCTGTAGTATTAATTTCATTAGGAAAACTTTACTCCGTTCTCAAAAAGGAGTTATTTTCATTAATAACTCATTATCATAACTCGTTATTATATCTCTTTATTATAACTCATTATTATAACTCATTATCATATCTCTTTATTATAACTCATTATTATAACTCGTTATTATATCTCTTTATCATAACTCATTATCATAACTCATTATTATATTTCTTTATCATATCTCTTTATTATATCTCATTATAGCGAAAATCCTAATTTTCTACAAATATATAAACCCTGCCTTTTTCCCCAAGGCAGAGTAAGTTCTGTTCTTTACAAAATCTTCTTTTCTAAAAATACTTGTATTTAAAAATATTATACTTAATAAACTGATATTATCCTTTGACTATAAATCTTTTATTTTCTTGTTTATTTTCTTTTTATCTTCACATTCCTTACTCTCTCACATGTTAAGTCAAGTGATATAGTTTCTTGCCTAAAAGTTATTATATTACAATACTATTTTGTTCATTTGGTGTACTTCCATAATCCATGTCCATGTAGTAGACCAAAGGAACCGACATTAACCAATCGCTTTCTTTTTTGATTATACCTTCTACTCTGCTAACACATTCTTCCATTTCTATTGTGAATTAGCAATCATTCTCTTTACTTTCTTTATTTACTACAACCCTTACAACTACTTATTTTAACTGCACTTTTAACTTTTTGGTTTTCGACCCAATGTTTCAAAAAGCTTTGTATCTAAACTTTTTGTTTATATATCCCAGGAGGTGCGAAGATATATTCTTCCTTTTGTCAACTGCCCAATCCTTGTATCTTTTATCTTCACAGACCTTTTTTCTTATTGGTGACGTAAGCTTGTTACTCTTTCTTTTTAATTAGTACAGTGCGTGATACCTAAAAACTAAAATCACGTAATCTGTCCTATTTTATATTCCAAAAATTAAAATTGTCTAAAATGTCAATTTATGCATTTTTCTCACAAGGTCATGTGCTCATGCAAGTTAAATAGTATGTATATACAGTTCCCGACTACAAATAATAAAGTTTACAAATTTAGTAATATCGATATATTATTTGGATTTAAACTATATGCAACTTGAATGATTT